>MSJI02000757.1:0-29069 GCA_001931905.2 Cladosporium sp. IMV 00045 | reverse complement strand
AGGCTATATTACGTAAGATCTATTACTATAAATAGGACCTTACTTTAGGCTATTACCTTTAGTAATAATATCCTTAGTAGTAGGCCTAGGCCTAATAAATAGGTCTCTTAGGAGGTAGTAAGGAATAAGATTATTAAACCCTCCTTTTAGGACCTTAGTAGTTAAATCAAGGCTATCTTAGAGCCCTTTTTAAAGGTTACTATTACCCTTAAAAGCGACTAGCCTCGCTTATCTTATATCTACGCTAATCTTAGCTAGCTAAGGTACTAGCACTTTAAGACTAGCCTATTTAAAGTAGGTAAGATAGGCGAGATTATTTAATACCGCTTTAATAGGCTATATTATCCTTTAATAACTATCGCCTTTATAAAGGACGAGCCTTAGGAGGTAAGCGCGGACGATACCGCGCCTTAGGAGAATAGCCTTAGCACTCCGCACCCTTTTAAGCGGACTTAGATAGAGAAGACCTTCCGTTCTATATCGAACTTATTAAATACTATATTAAGCTTCCGTATATACGTCGCTTACCCGTGATAGCCTTACTTTATAACCCCTAGGAGCGTAATAAGAGGCCTTCGATTAAGGTTACTAATAACTAAATAAAGACCCTATAGCCCTTCTTAATAACCTACTATAATAACGACTAGCTAAAGGCCTTAGCTATCTATAGCCTACTATACTACCTACGTATAAGGAGGCACCCCTTTAATAGTAATTTTAAATAGGCATATACCTTAATAATAATACTAATCTAATAGTAGGAGTTAATCTACGGCTTATCTTATCCTAAACTTACTTAATTAGCTATTCTTTCATTAGTAATAGTACCTATAATAGGTGCTATAGAGCGTAATTAGTTAGCCTATTCGTTTATCTATAATCTACGTAGAAATAGGCTTTATTATAATACGGTGAATAAGCTTATCTATATCTATTAGAACCTTAGGATACGTAAAGAGGCTAGTAATTAATAGGCTAGTAATAAGGAACACTACGAAGATCAATTACCTAAGGCTAAGGATGAGATAGATATAGATATAGTATTTAAACCACTTAGTTTAGATAAGATAGGCTAGTTTAATAAACTCATTAATTAAGATGCTTATATAGATAATAAATAAATAATAAGATCGACGATCTATTAATGCTAAGACCCCTCTCTTATATCAATAATAACGTCAATAACGGATAAATCAATATTAACGGTTGATTTATCTCGGAGGCCTGTTGATCAACATCACTACCTCTCAGGGCAGCCCGGTCCCATCATTCATAGCACGTGCAGAACGTCGGCGAGTGGCCAGGAACGAACCCACGAACCGTCCGAGGTGCCGAAAGGTCCCAGCGTTGAGACACACATACAGTATTGTTCCAAGCCGTCAATCGGCCTTGTCACCAACAGAGTCTATACAGTAGTGCTTCACCCGCATGTGCCCTGCAGTGCGTGCGTGCACAGCAGCCAGCAGCCAGCCCGGGCAGAGAAGCTCTGGAGGTATCCGACTGCCGTATGCCATCTCTCGTATACGGCATTATTAATAATAAGACCGCACCTTGACAATGTCCGACTCCAAGCTCGACCAGCTGGTCAAGGGCGCACCGCCGCCAAACATCTCGCCCACGCAAATCGCACAGTCGGCCAAAGCGAGCTCCCACACCTCTTCTCCCACCGCTCCACAGCCTCCACCCACCACCGTCACCAGCGACCCTCGCGACAGCCATCCTTCCTCACCTCCGCAAATATACCTCAACCTGCTCATCCTCGAATCCTCCCTGCGTCTCCAGTACCTCAGTCTCAGAGCTCGACTACGACTGCACCTTCTCTTACTCACCATCCTAATCGCGTGGGTCGTGACCTTCACATACTTGCTGTACTTCCGCCCGCGCGAGGATGGCTCCGGAGTGGGCGGCAGTGTCTACTGGGTGTTGGAAACAATATACAAGCTCGCGTGGGGAGGCGGCGTCGTGACGGCGTGCCTGGTCTATTTCACCGGACTCTACGATCGCGGCATCCGCTGGCCACGCAAGTTCACTTCCACCACGAACCGCGGACTCCGCCAATTCAACCTCAAGATCATCATTGTTCGACAGTCGTTCCTGCGCGAGTTGATAGGATATTTCACCGCCGGGTGGTGGGGAGAGAGCAAACGGGTCAATTTTCAAGCCGTGCCTAAGGACATCGAGGCAACGGCGCCCAAAGAGCACTGGTCTGGACATGCGGCGAGGCATGGCGTCGTGGAGGAAGACCTCGCACCTGCGGGCGATGTTCTGAAAGTGCTCCTCCTGCCGAAGCCGTTCAGTCCCGATTTCAGAGAAGGTTGGGAAAACTGGCGCATGGAATATTGGGAGAAAGAAAACGCAAGACGCGCCGAGCTGAGGAAAATCGTGGCGGCGAGACAGAAAGAAATCGCCAAAAGGGAGGGCGGCTGGCTATGGCGCACCGGCTGGAGAGGATGGCAGAACGTGCGGATCTTCGGTGGAAAGTCACGACGGCAGCTCGAGCATGAACGCCTGGCTTTGAAAGAGAAGATGTTGGCGGATCGTACCAAGGAGAAGAAAAGACGGGAGAGCATGCTTCGAAGCGGCTCTCACTCTCGCTCCTCTTCTCGCTCGACCACCCCAGGACCCGATCCGGAAAGACCTTCAAGTCGACGTGCTGGTGATGTTGAGCGGCGTAGGGGCAGTTCGGCATCGTCGGCGGGTACGGCTAAGAGGCCTAAGAAGGGCAGCATTCATTTGAGCCGGTTGTCTATGACAGATGCAGCACCTGAGGCGTCTTCACCTTTGACAACGAGAGCGAGTAATCTATCGACTAGCTCTAGTGGGAGTGAGGAGGCTGTCAAGAAAGAAGGCACTCCAGAGCCTGTGATGCACTCCATTGAGGGGAAGATCAAGCAGGAGCCTGTTGATTAGTAGCCGAAAATCATTGCAATTATGTGTACTACGGTATTGGCCACCAAATGCGATGTCCCCGTACTTCCCGTTGCATCGTTTCATCAATTAATTATCTCATTCGATATACCAGACGTGTAGCTGAGTACGTCGACACGAGTTCATAGAGCACCAGTGCAGAAACGACTGTCTTGTATTAGGTGGGCAGTTGTTTTCGATCTTGATTGATAAGGTATACACTACTTTCTCTCATCATGCAGATACATGTATGTCAGCATCAAAAGGCGCCATGGATTTCCAATGCGACGTTCTCCGCACGCAACGATCGACGTCGTCACGCTGATCACAGTAGCATTGGTGAGAATCCTCCATACCAAAACCCAACACCTAATCCATGCATATATAAAGAAAACCCCCCAGCAGGTCTCAAACCTGCCCTGAAAATGCAAACACCACTGCAAGACCATGCCCCCACCCTCCTAGAAACGCTCCTCCACCAGCCCACAACCAAAATGCGCACCCTCCTCCTCGCCACCTTCACCTCCCTCTTCTCCGCCCTCCCCTCAACCCCCACTCCAAACTATCACACCTCCCCCAGCGTCCTGCAGCACGTGAATCCCCTCATCGGCACCTCAGGCCTCACCCCCAACGGCAACGGCGGCATGATCCCCTCCGTCTCCCCTCCCTTCGGCATGACTCGCTGGACGCCGCAGACGCGCGAGAATTTCATCTCGCAGTGCCCCTACAACGATCTGGACGGGCACATTCACGGCTTCCAGGCCACGCACCAGCCGGCCATATGGATGGGCGAGAGCGGGCAGGTGGTGCTCGTGCCGGGGGTGGGGGAGGTGAGGGCGAGGTTTGAGGAGAGGGCGCATGTTTTTGAGAAGGGCGATGAGAGGGCGAGCGCGTATGTTTATGAGGTTGAGATTGGGGCGGAGGCGGTGCGGGCGGGGGAGAATTTGACGGAGAGTCGGTTTTCGCCGGTGCCGGGGGGTGGGCAGGAGGTTCCGGAGGAGGTTAGGGAGGGCGCGGATGGGAGGGTTAGGAGGGGTGTGGTGGAGGAGAGTAGTATGGGGGGGAGTTTTGGTGGCGGGGAGCGTGGTTCTCGCGACGATGATTGGGGTGAGGGTAGGGTGAGATCGAAAGCAGGAGGAAAAATCAAAGTCGCCATGACCGCCTCTTCTCACGTCGGACACCTTCGGTTCGATTTCCCTCGACAAAGTTCTCAGGAGCTCGACGATCCATACGTTTTCATCCAGGCTACACGGCAGAATTGGACGGGAAGTGTGTTCGTCGATCCAGAAGCGAAGGAAATCTCTGGCTCGAATCCGCAGCGTCAAGACTATGCTTTGGGGCCTTACCGTGCGCCGGGCTTCAGTGGCTATTTCGTTTCGAGGTTCTCGGAGCCGTTTGTCGAGTACGGCGTTACGCATGGGGGCGATCTTGAAGAAGGTTCGACTGATGGCAAGGGCGAGCATCTAGGCGCCTGGGCTAGATTCCACTCTTCATGTGAGAGAGTGGAGGTTCGCACTGGCGTGTCGTTCGTCAGTATCGAGCAGGCGAGGAGGAATTTGGACATCGAAGCTCCGTCGTCGATTTCATTTGATGATGCGGTTGAAACGTTGAAGGAGGCCTGGTTGGAGAAGCTGGGTCGTGTGCAAGTTGAAGGGGTGAATGAGACGGATGCTGCGTATGATCAGAGAACGATTTTCTATACGGGCTTGTTCCATGGATTGCAGTATCCTTCTGATTTCTCTGAGCCTTTGGAGTCGATCGAAGGGGGTAGGCGGACGTGGTATGAGGGCTATACTGATCAAGTGAGAGAGGATCATGATTCGTACTATCAATCTTGGTCGATATGGGTGAGTTCTTCTAAACATTTACTTGATGAAACAGAAAACTTATGGTCCGTAGGACACCTTCCGTGCTGAGCACAGCCTGCTTACTTTCCTCGCACCAGAGCGCGTCAATAGCATGATGCGCTCCCTGCTGCGTATATACGACTGGTCCGGTCGACTGCCAATGTGGGCCAACATCGTCGAAACCAACATTATGATTGGAACCCATGTCGACGCGGTGATTGCAAACGCACTCGAGCGCGGGTTCAAGGATTTCGATATCGCCAAAGCATGGGAAGCCGTAAAGAAGAACGCCTACGAACCACCCATCAATGACACAGAGCTGTTATACTACGACCGCGAACCATACACACCAGACGAAGTCCGCGCAGGCCTCACAGCATACAAAGAGCTAGGCTACGTCCCGAACGACCAATGGGCCGAGTCCGGCTCACGAACTCTCGATTACGCCTTTGACGACTACGCCGCCTCCATCGTCGCCACGCACGCCGGCGACGACGAGACATCCTCCCACCTCCTCTCGCGCAGCAAAAACTACCGCAACATCTTCAACTCCAACACGACATTCATGCAAGCCCGCAACGCCAACGGAACCTGGGCAAATTCCACCCAAGGCTGGACTGAAGGCGACGCCTGGATCTACACATTCGCCGTACCGCACGACCCGCAAGGTCTCGTGTCCTTGTTCGGCAGCGCAGCGAAGCTCAAAGCCAAGCTGGACGAGTACTTCTCCTCAGGCCAGAACGACCACTCGAACGAACCCTCGCACCACTCGCCCTACCTCTACGCGGCCATCGGCTACCCGTCCTCAACGCAGACCACGGTCCGCGAAATCGCAGCGCAGAATTACAACGCCACGCCGTCCGGTCTGAGCGGCAATGAGGATTTGGGGCAGATGAGCGCCTGGTTTGTATTTTCGGCGCTGGGGTTCTATCCGCTCAATCCGGCTAATGACGAGTATATTGTCGGGTCACCGTTTTTTGAGAAAGTGACGATTAGGTTTCCTGCGGGGGCGGCGACGGGAGGTGCGGGTGGTGAGGAGAGGGAGGTGGTTTTCAGTGCGCCTGGGGCGCCGACGAAGCCTTATGTGAAGGGTTTGAGGATTTATGGGAGGGAGGTGGAGAGGCCTGTTTTGAGGCATGGGGAGATTCTTGGTGCGAGTTTGGTGGAGTTTGAGATGAGTGATGTGCCGACTGATTGGGGCGATGGTGGAATTTGATTTTTATGGTCATTACCAAAGAGTCGATGTTTGAAATTCACGTCTGTATGTAAGTCCTAATATTGACTCTCGAGGCTGTTCCAAGGGTGTCCGGTTATATCTACAAACGTTGCGTTATCAGGGAATGTCGAATGTGATTCATCCAAACGCTGCTCATAAACTGGCTATTCTTCAGCGGACTGTGCTGACTCTTCTCCTTCCTCTAAAGCGCCATCATCACTGCCGGCTTTGTTTTGCTTTTTTTGATCTTCACTTTCATCTTCACCTTCTTCTCCATCTCCATCCTCTTCTTCATCCCCCTCTTCTCCCTCTTCAGCTCGTGCTTCGGTTTCATCGACTCGATGCACTTCATCGTCAAGCTGCTGTTGACTGTCTTCGTCTCCAGAATCTTCGATGCTCTCAGTCCTACGATCCGACAACACTTCGGACTCGGGCTCCAATCGTCGTCGCTTGCGTCGCCTGTCGCCCTTGACTCCCATTCGCTCAAAATCAGTCATTCGAGGATATCCCTGCGGTTGTTCCCAAGGCGCCTCGTATGGCACCGTCTCTCGCCAGTCCAGTGGCCTAGTCTCCGCAACAGATCGCTTGTAGTGGAATGTGGGGTTGGAAGATCGCGGTTTCGGTAGAGCTTCCAGCCCGAATGCTGAACGTAGACCATTCTCTTCCTGTGTGCTGTTGATGCGATCCAGCGCTTCGAGGTAGTTTCTTTCGGCTCGATCGAAACTGGAAGGGCTGAGGGGACGCTTCCGATTTTCAGGTGACGATTTTGTGCGACCTCTAGAGATCGTCTCTTCCTCGCACTCCTCATCTGCATGATCACTGCCTTCGTCTTCCGACGAGCTATCAATCGTGTATGCGTCGCTATCAGGCTCATCGGCGCCGTCGTCGTCGTCGGTATCGCTGGCATCGGCCCGAACGGACGAATCAGCACCCTTTTCTCTGGACTTCACTCCAAGCGCTTCCTCTAGCTCGTCCCTCGTGAGGCGATAGCCGACCTTTGTTCCTTTCCTCCCATCATTGACCTTGAATCTCCTGGACTCGCGATAGACCTCAATACCACATCTTCTGACGGCGTTAGCCCAATACTCCTGACCTTCCGTCTGTGGTCCCGCGATTCCTCGTGCTGCATGGACATCATGTCTGTTTACTCCAGCAACAAGGCGCGGATCAGATGACGACCTCAGACGGGAGAGAGCCTGGAAAATAGACGCTTGCACGAGACGCCGCGTGAGGGAGACTGTGAGGTTGTAAAAGTCTTCGAAAGCAGTCCGACGCATGCTAGGCGAAGAGTCTGTGTCATCGTCTTCGACAACGGTACGCCAATCCAGATCCGGATCCTTCGAGTTCATGAAGAGAGTTTGCGAGAGCTGCAAGAAATTCGAGGCGTTCAGGAGCTGGTTGGAAGAGAGCGAAGTAGAATTGCTGTCTTTGTCCTCATCGTTCGACCTAGACCGAGCCGTTTCTGTGTCGACAAGATCATCACCTTCGTGGTCCTCGGTCTTGATGGCCTTTTCGTTTCCAGTTCCAGACTCTGTTTCGATTGCTGTAGCCACGTCTTCGTCGATGAGCCAATCCTCCTCGCCCCACCGCTCCTGTTCCTTGGCTTCCTCTTGCTCCTGAATCTTTCTGTCAAGCTCTGCCGCGATCGATTCCTCGACTCCTAGACATTCTTCGCTGATCTCTGCGGCTGCAGGTGCATCAGCCAGCTCGGATTTTTCCCGCGCTCTGCCCGCCACATCAAGCTCTCTTACACCCTCTTGAAGCAACAGGATATAGGCCTTGACCTCAAGCTGCGATTTCGTACCAATTGCTGCAGAGAGAGACAGAAGATCTCCAGAGCCGCGAAATGCGAGCGTTTTGAAGAATTTGTCTTTCTCCTGAGATGTCCAGAAAGACGCGCCAATTTGTGAAGGCGGTAGGGCATTAGCCTTGAAGTCTGACACAGGATCTGATGCATCCGCAATCTCTGCGTTCAGTAAGTCGCGATAGGCACGAAGTGTAGCGTTTTTGGGTTTCGCAATGCTGCTGTCTCTCACACGGGCGACCTTCGATGATTGTTCAGACGCCACTGATATTTCGCGAGAGGCCTCGCGCTTAATACGTGCATGTTTGGCAGAAGGAGCTTTGGCTTTTGACGATCGAGTCCTGGTATCGGGCTCGTTGAAGTCATGTTCGTCGTCGAGCACATACTCAGATTCATCCGAGTCGTCGTTCATTTTGCAAATGGGAGGGTTTGCTGTATTTGACCTGATTTGACGAGATCATTGTGTTGAGTCTCTTCAGAGTATGCGTATATGCATCTCAACAGAATTTTGCATCAGAAGACTGCATACATGTCGTCGTGCTTGTCTCTCGGGGTGCTAAAGCCGAGATTTTGTGAAGCGAAGTTAGTGCTGAATTGAACTCAATCACGTGATCAGAACTACGGCAGACTGGTATAGCAGATTTCCGACCTCACCTTCGCTTTCAATTCAGTCCTCCGATATCATGGCCATCAGGTTAATACAAGAAGCACGCTACGATGCTACTGCGGGTCGATTCAGTTATTCAGGGAGCTCAAAGTAACAGCATAAATTCAAAAACATTAGGCCAGCAACGACAAGCGTACTCATCAAAACAGCGCTGGATATTCTGGTGATTCGCAGCGTAAGTGAGTACATTCATCTTGCTACAAACTACATCACTAAAGTACGAAGAAATAAGAAAGGGTGGCATATTCGTGCAGACTCTGTATAAATATGATTAGTAGGGGGTTTCGGTGTAGCTTTGGTGAGGTTTCGCATCACAGGCTTCACTTTGTCTGGTATGGAGTGCGGAAATCGTCCCACTTCCCTATTTTGCTTGCGTCTGTCGACTTTTACGGCTCGACGCGCACTGCGCTGTGACTACCAAGCTTCGCGCATCCTCGCATCTACCGCCATCATTCTTTGCGCAAATTGATGAGTAACTCCATCCCCATTCCTTCTTATCGACCCGTTTGCACGCAAGAAGGCCATGGCCATCACCTCTGGGTAAGAGACGAAGGCTACTCAAGACTGTCGCGAGCCGAGCTGACTTGCAATACAGCTGGTACAACGACTCAGATTATTCTGACCTGACGCTCAAGCTCAAAGATGATCGCGAGATAAAAGTGCACAAGGTTGTCATCTGCAAGAGCAACGAGTTCTTCCGTGGACTGTGCGGTGTGGGAAGCGGCTTCGCAGTATGTGTATACCAGGTTTAGTTCGACAACTTACTGACATTATTCTGCAGGAGAGCTCTCAGAAGACCATCTCACTCAAGTCTGACGATCCCGATGCTGTGGAGGAAGTCCTTCGCAAGATCTACGGCTGCGCCCTCGAGAAATATAATCAAAGGCCGTGGGAATTCTGGTTCAACCTCGTCATAACAGCCGACAAGTACCTTGAGCCAAAGCTCAGCGCTAAAGCGAGTGAGCGGCTGCGTGCCTCTGCTTTGGCACTTACCGATGGCGATGCGATTTTCGACCTCATCACCACCATCCAGCGCGACATGGGCCATCTAGAGCCGTTCTTGCAGTTTGCGGATCAGATCAGAAAAGACAATCTCAAGACGCTTTTAGACAACGAAAAATATCGTGCCCTGCTCGATGGGGATAAGACGCTCCTGTGGTCGCACCTGGACGAGCTCAAGGCTGCCGCAGGCTTGTCAGAGCCGTCAGACTCGTCAGGAAAGTCAGACTTGCCAGACTTGTCAAGCTTCGTCGAAAGGACGTATTCTTTCTGTCACAAACACGACCCACCTGTCTGCATCAATGATACACAGCATTCCCAACACATGTGGTGCTTCAGATGCAGGGACCAAGTCCAATGCGAACAGCACAAAGTCTGGCTCCCCAAATGACTGATCAAGTCAGCGGCGACTCTCTGACACCGTTCGCCTGTCATTTCTCACTTGCGCGGTCCAGAATGGACACACTGACTCGAAGATGCCTCACCAAGGTACTTGAAACTGGATCCGTGGTGGACCGCCAATTCATATCCTCTTTGGAGTGTCGACGATCCCATGATCGCAAGAATCATCCAACTATGGATCGCACCAATATCTTTTGCAGTAAAGTCATCATGAGCTATTGACCCTGTTCACATTGAGGCTTGATTGGGGAGAACACACGTTCTCAGACGAGGATAATCCACGATGATTGGCCTCACATTACTGCATAGATAGCTTACAACTCTTTAACATGCCTGCGAAATGCCTCTCGATATTTCATTCGCGGTCCTCGATTGAGCCATGTTTCCTTTCTCGGTGTGTGAGGCTTCCTATTGTGCAGTCATCCGAGTCTCGGGCTTGCACTTGCACTCCACTTTCACGCTATGTCACGTATTGTTCACATGAGTGAATAGCGTCCCGTGACATGTGCCATTCACATGGCAACTTTCTAATCCGGAGGATTGTTGCCTCAGCAGCTTCGAGTCAAACCTTCCATTCTCACCTTCACCTTCCTACTCTTATTCCTCTTCATCACCACCTCCAACTTCATCTTCAGCTTCATCTTCGACCACGACAATCTCGGTCAAACAACTATCAACCATGGGTGTTGAGAGTCTCTACAACCAGGAGAGCTTTTCTGACCTCACCCTCAAGCTCAGCAACGGCGCGACCATCAAAGTCCACAAGACAGTCATCTGCAGCCAAAATGAATACTTCAACAAGCTCTGCGGCCCTGAGAGTCGTTTCGCAGTATGTACTATCAGATAGCGTGTTCTGCCCGAAATATCACTCACAGTAATTCTTCGAACAGGAGCGCGACCAAGCTATCATCGAACTCAAAGGAGATGACCCAGAGGCCGTTACGGCTCTGATCCGTCATCTCTACGGCCTCCCAGCAACACAAGATCTACCGTGGCGCTTCTGGCTCTCTGCAATTACAGTTGCCGACAAATACCTCGCCAAGTCGTTCAGCGAACGAGCGTGGGATGAGTTGTATCATTCTGCCGTTCAGGGGTTGGAGGTGAGCGAAGTAGCTATGATCATCAAGACTGTCAATACCGAGCTCAACATGGGCGCTCAGTCTGCAGAGTTGTTTCACGTTGTGGCGACTGCAAGGCTCAACGAACTTCTCAAAATCGAGTGGTTCTGCGAGTGGCTGGAAGGCGAGAACAAGCTCATGATGAGGCTGCTCAAAAGCCAAACTGCACGAGTCTCGGAGAGCCGTGTAGCTTCGCCAGCACATCATGGGTGGGGCTATGGCTGATGATACTTTTGTGTCAACGACCAGGAGGGCTTGAGGTTCTCAGGGTGGACAAGTTGAAGCGTAGCGGCCAGATGAAGGCATGGCCACGACACTTATTAGAAGCAAGACCGATCCGCTGGTAGCTTGATATCCGGGGCACGCAGTTGGGTCATTCGATATCTTCAGGTACAAGCGCGGACGGTGGCAAGCACTATTGTCTTCGGTGTCATACAAGGCCTAATGCGAATGTGAGGCGAAGGCTAGGAGGGTGAAGGTGCAAGAAAATCAGAAAATTGTTCAGGGCGACTAAATAGCAATCCTAGATCTCCGTCAGCCAAGACGTCCGGCTGCTATTGGAGTTGTTGTTGTTCTTACGGGAAGTATGAAAGTATCATGACCATACTTGGGCACTTCAAGAGTGTTGTCGGTTGCATGCTCCAGTGTGATTATGCGTCAAAAGTTCTGCTTTGTCAAAGTAAATAAGAAACCAGAAAGATTGTAAAAGTCGACTGTGTCCTCGTCAATATTGCCAGTCGACATCTTCGAAAGAACCAAGAAGAAGTTCAATTCGTACAGAATATCGTAGCGTACATCAAGCGCACGTGGTATGGCGAAGAAGTGGCATAGAAAAAGCAAGCTCAAATTGCGCGCTAAGACAGCATGCAGGCAATTCCCCAAGCCAACCAAACCCTGGCAGCCAATAGAACGCATGCATGCAACGCACATGCATGCGCGGTTAGATGAAGCTATTTACCGCGATAAGAATAAGAATACCATACAAGCAGTTGTCCGCGCGGACTTGCTTGATGCACGTCGAGTCAAGCCACCATGGACATGACGAATGGGAAACTAAGCTGCTCCGGCCATCAGCATACCATACATTTGCATGTAGCCGAAGAAAAAGCAGGGGTAGGCTTGACGTCAAGATCGTGATGATGTGCCCTTTCTGCTCTCCGCATGCACCCTTTCTTATCCACAGTATCCTGGAGCCGATGAGAAAAATTGGGGGATGGGGGAGCCGTTGAATGGCGCAAGACGCCGGACGCTTGAGGGAAGCGCGCTGGCCGCTCCTCGCGTCTCCATCCAAAGGTCGCCGCCCGGGAAAATGCGCAGCAAAGCAAGCAGAAAAAGCTCACGGGCTAAGCAAGCGTCCGGCCTCCCACTAACAAGAGTGGAGCTGGAGAAACCTCGACCACAGCTTGTTATCTGCACAGCTTGCTCTGGGAGGTCTTGGGCGGTCTTGGAAGAGCGGCTTGGGAGATTTATATAGACGGGCGAGACGAGCTAGCAAGCCATATACGACCACACGATTACGAGGCCGGAGCGAAAGAAGCAAAGCTACTAAACATGCGGCGGCGAGAGGCGCCCCGGTCGTGGCGCACGGGTTCCGGCGCACAGCTCTCGTCTCGCTCGTCACCCCAAAATGCCGGGGATGACGACGCGTGGGAAGGATGCCCAGAATCGCCAGGCACGCTGAGGTGGGTGCAACGGTTCCTGAGAGGAGGATCAAGCTTACTTAGCTGGCGGAGCGGGTGCAGCGACGAGATTTGCTTTGCAGGCTTGTCGAACACGACTGCATTTGCTCGACGTTGGCGGTATAGTCCGAACTTGAGAACCCTCGCGGTGACATTTTCACAGGCACGTGCATGTGATAACTTCCAGTGAGAGAGCTGATGACAGTATTGCTCGCCGGATGCCGTTCATGGCTGTGCCTCTGCATATGCGGGCGGTAGCCAGGCACACCCCTGGTCGGGAAAGACTCAATATTCCCAGTACCTTTCTTAGCGAGATGCGTCCGTTGCGCTTGGTGGAAATGAGGAGAGCAATAGCAATAGCAAATGCTTTGCTTACGGACCAGATCACATATCGTCCAAGCCTCGAGACGTGATGACCAGGGTTCTAACTGATCAAGGTAGAACGGCGGCACACATCATCGTGTGGTACTGTAGGTTGTCGATGGTCGGCGATGCGGCCATCTGTGTGTGGCTGGGCCAATACGGGATGATCTTCAACAGAGGTTCGTCTTGAACAAAAGCAGCTAGCCAACCCCAACCTACTACGCCCACGATTTGCCTTTTGCTTTGCCAACGGTGGCGACCGTTCTGCATCTTGGACCGGTTCTCTCCCTGTCGCTTCAAACCGCCACTCGTTGATTCTCTTTCTTGCTCTTGTGCTTCGTCACTTCACTCTCCACCTACGCCTTCCTGCATAGTCACTCCATCTGGCGCTGCTTCCACTCTCTTTCGTGCGATACCCGGTCCGATCGACATCAGTGCGCAATATCCATGACCCATCACTCTACTACGAAACGCCAGTGCAAGAATAGACTTTAGCACTCGCGGATAGCCTCGAGCTTCTCCAACAACCCACCCTTCAAGTCTTCCGTTTCTCCACTCACCCCGACGTAGAGTGGATTTCTTCCTCCGCAGCACGATCAACGGCCGTGGCCGAGTCGACACTTCCCACTTTACATCCAGCATATCGTCAACCCTGCACGTAAACTCTGACATCCTCGTTGCTTCCCTTCATCGACCGGGGCCACGCGACATACCTTCGCTTCGTCGCATTCTCAGTACCACAGTACTTCTACCGCTGGCTCATGGGTCTCGCTCACACGACCATCTAGTCCGGCCATCATAATGGCTCCTTCGCGACCAGAAGCCTCGCGTGTCTCTTCTCACAGCTCCTATGTCGACACCAACGATGGGAGACACGCCGAGCAAGCAGGTCGCTCCGCCTCCAACCTCAATGCTGCTGCCTCTGCACAATCGTTGCGCCAACAGTCTCGTCCACCATCGCGAGCACCTTCAAGATCTTCAAGTCAGCCCAATCTCTTGCGAAAGAAGAATCGAACATCATCCTCACACCTGAACGCCGATGGCCCGGTCGTATCGCCTACACTTCCTTCGGGACAGTTCCGAGATGCCTCGCCACACATCCCTCAGCAATCCCCGCCACTGATCGCAAGGCATTCTCACAGCTCTAGTGAAGCCGGCAGTAGTAATGCCAACAGCGATGAGGGCAGAGGAGGTACCTTCGGTCCCGTACCAACCACCACATCCAACACCTCAAGCTCAAAGGAGCAACGACCGCGTATTTTACTCCCAGGAAATGGCTCTACAGCGAGCCTCTCAAATCCGCCTCGGTCTGTACGAGATCTAGGTGCAGACTACTCACGATACTACAATCCTTTCGCTTCGAACAACAACTCACAGCAAGACCTCTCAACACCTATACCACGATCGAACTCTTCAACTCACCTGATGGCCGGTGCTGGTGTCTCTACAGAAGAGTTGAACAAACGGCTATCGAATCCGTTCAAAGACACCAACCGCATGTCGAATCCGTTCGCATCGGCCAACAACACAGCACCTGGCACACCAGTCACAAAGCAGACCAGTAGAGAGAAAGAGACAGCGGCTGTTGCTGGAGCGGCAGGTGGCGCTGCTGCTGTCGGTGCCGCTGGCGCCGCAGGTGCGGGCGGCAGTGAGATGGCAGAGAAGTCGGGTACACCAGTCTTCATACGAGATGCCGATCCCGAGAAAGCAGTCTTCTTCCCGTGGTTGGACGATAGGCTAGGCGCGCCAATGGATGAGTTTCCGCTTTACACCGACGCCGTTGAAGACGACGACGACATGCATATGCCTCAGTGGGACGATGACATCAAGCTTAAAGCTCACTGGAAGGACCATTTTACACGAGACAACATCATCAGTACATTTGGCATGATTTTCATGATACTAGGGTTACTGACAGTCTTCATCATATTGCCGGTTGTCTCTTTCACCGGCCCGGGTTTATTATCTTATCAGTACGAGACACCTTTGGATCAAATGCCTGGCGCCTGGAACCAGCAGGATAAGAACAGCTGGTACTACGTGAACGACAGAAAATATCCGCTCATGAAGAACATCAGAACCGGATTGATCGATCCAGACACTCCTCAAAGTGCGATGACAAGGACAGACATCAACGGAGATACTCTGAAACTTGTATTTAGCGATGAGTTCAATGAGCAGAACCGAACCTTCTACCCGGGTGACGATCCTTTCTGGTTTGCTCCGGATATCTGGTATGGAGCCACTATGGATTTGGAGTGGTATGATCCGGATGCTGTCAACACAGGTAAGGCAACTGGTTTTACGTCTATTCATACCAAGTCATGTAGAGCTAACATTTTCCAGGTGACGGCGTTCTATCACTCCAGCTCGATGCATTTCCAAATCATGGCCTTCAATACCGCTCAGGCATGCTGAACTCTTGGAATCAGCTCTGCTTCAAGGGTGGTGTCTTCGAGATCTCCGCCTCCCTCCCGGGTCCTGGTGGTATCCATGGTCTGTGGCCAGGTGCATGGACGATGGGCAACCTTGGCCGCCCTGGATACCTTGCCACTACTGACGGCATGTGGCCGTATACATACAACGACTGCGACGCAGGAATTACGCCAAATCAGTCTCAGAGTGACGGACTCAGTTACCTCCCAGGCCAGCGCCTCACTTCCTGTGGTTGCCAGGGTGAGGACCATCCAACTCCAGGCACAGGCCGTGGCGCTCCCGAAATCGACATCATCGAAGTCAGTGGTGACTGGGCGGGCATGGGCGTTGCCGTCGCCACCCAATCTTTCCAAGTCGCACCATTCGACGTCTGGTGGTACCCCAACTACGATTTCATGGAGACTCCCGACTATCGCTTCAGTTTCGTCAACACATACACCGGTGGACCCTTCCAGCAAGCCGTATCAACAACCACTATGCTTAACAACTCATGGTACGACGGCATGGCCTATCAAAAGTACGCATTCGAATACGCACCCGGCAGCGGCGAAGACGCCTACATCCAATGGTACGTGGGCGACGACGAGATGATGAAATTCGACGGTCGCGCCATCGGGCCCAACGGCAACGTCGGCCAACGCCTCATCTCCGAAGAACCCATGTCCATGGTGATCAATTTGGGAATTTCAGAGAACTGGGTCAACATCGCCTACGAATCGCTCAAGTTCCCCACCATCATGCGCATCGACTACGTCCGCCTCTACCAGAAGGAAGGCGAGGAATTAGTCACGTGCGATCCGCCCGGCTACGAGACCACGGAGTACATCAAGAACCATCCGGAAGCGTACAACAACCCCAACTACACGCACTGGAAGGACGCAGGCTACGACTGGCCAAAGAACACGCTGATGAACGACTGCGAAGCATAAATCTAGCGCTGAACAGGCAAGAGGGCACAGGTCGAAGGCGAATATCGCATGTGAACGATGAACGATCCAGACGATCTGAAGAGGCGGGCTCGAACAGGACGCGAACGCGAAAACGGGGGTCATTCCGATTGTTTACTCTTCCTTTTCCTTTTCCTTTTCCTCTCTTGTTCTTTCTATACAAAAAAAAAAACCCACCTTCCAGATAAGGTGGCCATTATCTAATTATTCTTTGCACATACCAAAACCCAGCAAACCACAAACCACAAACTTTCCAACGGCAGCAGACGCACGTGTACTTCTGAGGAGAAACACCGCGAAGTCTGGTGCTGGGGGCGATACGGGGTCGATTTGTTCTCTTGCTTCGGGCGGAGAGAAAGCTGCGAGCGCTTTATGTTGGATTACGCTTTTCCTTTTCTTTTTTCAGGGCGGACCGGATTTTGCAGGCAGGGAGTTCACATGTACCGTAAAAGGCGAAGGCATAGTTCTTTTCTGAAAGCATCAGAGGCTAGAATATTTAATGCACCTGTTCTTGGACTGTATGCGGGTCTCAAGGCGCCTCCTTAACAGCAGCGTTTTAAGAAATCTTGATATTTTCTCGAACAAGAGATAGACATATATCTACATGGGATCTATGTTGAAGCCCCTGTCAGGGCGGCGGGCGGTGGGTAGTGCGAGTGTCTGGGTCGGGAAAGTTCAATACGTGATGGATACTTGTCTCGACATCGAGAGGATGGACATATGACATATAGGGTCTGTGTTACAGAAGTGATGCTTCTATGTGAGGAATGCTTCTTAAATGTTCTGCCGTTGTGCCTGCTTCTGTTCGATCATGAGGCTGGCGCGAGTAGATTAGGAGGTGATCTTCTAGTACCCTTAGACTGAATGCAATGAGATATGCTGAAGCAATGGGTTCTGAGGGCCCGCGTGCTTGTGTTGCGTGCGAGCAACCCAAATGGAAAGTCTTCAGATGCTGGCTGCCAGCCTTCCCTGGGTTTCGCGGCCTTAGAAGAGCATTTTGTAGGTGTTGCTCGTCCCTGGCTTCTCGCGCTTGGTATGTATTGGAATGGCCTCATCACGCGTGTTGAGACTCACAAGGTCTCGTTGCGACCTGAGCCACGGCATGGCTTCTGTTCTAGCTTTGGGCGCAAGTGCTCGCGAGAATGGTGGTTGCTGATTGGGGGGGCTAGATCGTGTGGCAATGGCTCTTTGGGCTTCGTTGCTCAGGTATAAGGGCCACAATTCACCATCGACCCGCCATCCCTATAAGTCAAAATCGGCAAGCCAGATTGGGCGTGAAGCTCGGCATAGGCACTCGAGAGGCCGACAAGTGAGGATCGACCAGCAGACTCTCGCCTCAATGAAGAGCGTGCGGCCTGTGTCCTCCAGACAGGCTTCCAGAACATTCGTCTCACTTCACAACTCCATCCGCAGCATAAGCGCTAGCAAAATCCATCTGTGACAGCTGACCCTGAATCTGATCGATCTCACGACTCAGATCCTCAACATTGCCCGACAGAGCAGAGACCTCGTCGAACTTGCGGCGCTTGTTCGCCTCTGCGATCATCTCCGAGACCATGAACTTCTGCTCTTCCAAGACGATCAGTCGCTCACGGAGTTCTTTCTCCTCTGCCTCGAGAGCCGTAACCGCAGCAGAGCTGGTGCTGCTTGCCCTGCTACTGCTCGGTCGGGAGCCGCCGTTCGACGCTTCGTTGTATTTGATCGTTGCCAGTGCGCCTTGTGGCTTGCCATTCGCATTGCGTGGAAGCGGTTTGCCATTCGGTGTTGCGTGCTTCATGATCTTCGGTATGCTTTTCAAGGGAAGCATATGTACGTGGAGGAAGCTTGTTGCTTGCTGATGAACCGCTTTCTGTAGTCGTGTCTGGGTTGGGCTTGTGGTTGGGAGATCGCGGATTCTGCGAGACGCAGTGTCATATTGAGTGAAGGCATCCGTGAGCCTCTTGCGAACTTTCGATGCTTCGGCCAGTTGAGCTGGAGAAGGTGGGTTTTCTGGATCCTGCAGGGTGAGTAACAGGCGCTGGAACCTTGGCAACAGAAGGCGAATGCCCTGCTCGAATTGCACGAGGTTTGAGAATGCTCGTTGATCAGGAGGCGATGTTGATAATGCTCTTGAAAAATCCGCCTTGCTGAAAATAGTCCTTTGGCAGTCTTTGCACATACGAACGTCGATCGCTACCTTCGATCCAGATTTTTCTGACGTTGTATCAGCCGCTGTCCCCAATTAGCTCCACCAAGAAAGTTCAGGCAAAAGGTAAGCTTACCTGTAGCGACGTCAAGGCCAATTTCGTTCGAACAGCTCGTTGCTGGATCTCCGCAAACGACACGTCCACACACTCGGCAGTGATGGCGTCGAAAGGTATACTGTGTGAATGGCTGTTGACAGAATGGACACTCTGAAACAGAGGTATCTTCTTCCCAGGATACGATTGATTGCTCGAGAGATCGCAGTTGAGGTTTATTACCAGAAATCGAAGACCATAAGTAATTACCAGCGCTCTGCGCAGGTTCGGGTGGCGGATTTGCAAGAAGTTGGGTCAATCGGGTCAATCGGGTCTCCAGCCTGCTGACTTCCAGGTTTTGCTTATCGACGGTCTTTTTCCTCGTGGCATTGAAGAAATCGAAGTGGTTCCTCGAAAGTCCAGTATGATCATTGTAACCATCTCGACTCTTGTAGCAAGTTTCGCAAACACGGCACCAGAGCCCTCTGATCGGTTCGTGCACGGCTGCTCTTGACAGCTTCATTTGATACATCGTATGCTCCTCGCAGAACAACTTGCCACAGCTCCTGCAATTCACTTGTCCTGTTGATCCGCCCAGCCTCTTTCCACACAAGGGGTCTGAACATGCATCAAATCCTGTGCTTCGTTGCCAGTGCGTTTGTGTAACCACCTCATCCGGGTCGGCGGTAACTTCTGCCGCTTGTGATACGATTGTACTTGTCGGAGCAGTCACAGCACTGGTTTGCCGTGAATGTGACGCCGCCATCGTTGGTGTGGGACGATCGTCGTTGGCTTCGAATACCTCAAGACCTCGTAGCTTCTGATTCAGAACAGCAAGCGGCTGGAACTTCTTTGCTCTTGTCATCTGTTGCTTGAACCAAGTCTTGACTTCATCTTGTTCCACCTCTTCTAAATTTGCATGATTGTCGTCGATATGTCTAAGGATCGGTCAGGCTTCGATCGAGAGGAGCTGATGAGATCGTGCTAGGCGCGTACCTACCTATTAAGTTGTAAGAGAGTTACCTGATCTTGTCAGCTATCCATCAAGTCGACGCGAGTTGTTCAAGTCTACACACCATTTCATCGCCGCATATAGGACAGACCATCCTCGAGCTAGCTGCCGCTGCCGCCTGTGCAGTTGCATGCTCGTCAAGAGCAACCCGTGATGTGATGTCCTCATTCTCGGTCGATATTGGCGTACTCGAAGTCTGGGAGCTGAGTGATATCGAGCTTTCCGAGGGCGACAGACCGCCCGATGCCCGTAATTGTGGTTTGTTTGGCACTGGAGGCGCGAGGTTCTTGCCGCTGCCCAGAACCCTGCCGCCTCCTAAGCTTCGTCTTGCGGCCATGATTCTCACTCCGCCCGAATCCGGAACATCCCGCGAAACACGCCGGTAGTATGAGAGAACAGAACGCGCAACGCCTTATCGGATGGCGGCCGTCTGTTTGAATGAGACAAATGGATGGTCGATCGAGATGTATGTTGTAGAGTACGCGGGGTGGCTCAGGCAGCTGGCTAAGGTTAAGCTTCCGAGCGGCCCGCAACGTGCTATGACGAGACCTTCACATGCGCCGGGGTTCATGCTGCCTTTCTCCGGTGATCGGGCTGATAAGCAGTAATACTAAAAGTCCAGGAAATATCACACCCTGTCTGTTACCATCACACACCACATTATGGCTCACAAATACCCTGAAATTGAGGGCGGAGGCTCTCTCATTCTCGCCTGGCAAGTTAGGAATAAGAAAGTATTGGTCATCGGTGGTGGCGAGGTACGTCTCACTCACTAGCAGCGTCGCAACACTTGTTGTAAGAAACATTTAGGAGAGAGTTGACATTGACCGCAAAGGCGCTCAGGTAGCAGCAGGTCGCATTTTGAACCTCCTCAACGCCGATGCGAAAGTCACCCTTATCAGCCCTCGCGATGGGCTGAACGACGAAGTAGCGTACCGGATCGAGCAAAAGCAAGTGGAATACATGGACAAGAAGTTCGAGCCTACAGATTTGGACGATCCGGCCATTACGATGGTTTTGACCGCTATCGATGATCCCGATGCATCGACAGTCATCTGGAAGCTTTGCAAGGAGAGGCGCATTGCAGCGAACATTGCCGACGTGCCTCCAGAGTGTGACTTCTACTTTGGTAGTGTGCACAGAGATGGGCCGTTGCAGATCATGGTCAGCACGAACGGCAACGGTCCAAAGATGGCAAATCTGGTTCGACGAAGGATAGAGAGCAGTTTGCCGCCCAACATGGGCGATGCGATCTCGAAGGTCGGAGCGCTTAGGAAGAAGCTGCGACAAATCGCGCCGGGCAACGAAGAAGGACCGAAGAGGATGAAGTGGTATGTACATTGCCGAGACTTGGATGAGGACAACACTGATACAAATCAGGATGTCGAATGTTTGCGTCAAATGGAGCTTGGAAGATCTCTGCCAAATGGAGCCTGAAGACATGGACGTGCTGCTGGAGTCTTACGAACCGAACTATGTTCCCACTTTCACAAAAGTCAGGACAGGAAAAGAGGAGGGCGAATGGGAATTTGATGGGTCATTTGGATGGGCTTGCGTCGTTTGATCGTGTCAGGATACTTCATTCGGAGAGGCGTTTGGAAAGACAGTACAACATGTACTCATACGATGTACTATGATGTTGCAACTTCATTAGTAGGTTGATCTCAACGCATAATTCGTTGGTGGCAAAGATCTGACGTTCAATGGCCACTTCTTCGCTGAATATGCTCAAAGCGTTCGCAGTGAAAGCTGGCAAGGGCTGACCTAACCAATCATGACGTGGGTTTGGTTCAACACCGACAGCAGGGCTTCTGATGTACTACAATTCGAAGATGAGATGGCCTTTTGTGTCAATTCCATGTTGTAACGCCTGGTTTTTGGAACAGAAACACGTTGTGCAGACGCTTTGGTGAGGGTGAAGGGGATGCAGGAGACGAAGCATACGATTTATTGATTCCAGCTGACACCTAGCTCTCCTCCGTCATGCTCGCGTTTTGAGACTTACACCAGCGTCATATTTTTCTCTCAAAGCGCCGGTTTACTATGTTTCTGAAAGACATATCCCCTCCTATCCAATTTTAGAGAGACCTATGGCTTCAGATTGCGCTGCCCTTCCCCTCTCGCTTGTCGCACTCTTCTTGCGACTGACAGTATAGCAATCGTCGCCGGGGCGGTGATGATGGTATTGACAGCTACTGTTGCTTTGTTGAATTGGATCCTGGCGTTCCGGATTCCTCCTATCTGCAAGAAATCGTTCTCCAAGTTCGCCCAAAAAGTCGACGTTCTTCTGGCCTTGCAACCATCCGGCTTAACCACGAAACATATGCATATCCACTAGTAGCTTTCGAAGAGGCGATCCCTCTGGAGTTCCTTCGTACGCACAATTCACAAGGCTACTTCCTGGATACCAATTCTTGCCATCGTTGTTTGTGGTATTGACAGAGTGAATCAAAGCATCGATCAAGGCGTCCTTGAAATGGCCATCCTGAATTTTTTCGCCGAAAATGAAAGCCTTGATCAGGAGTTTCAGCTCAGCCATGTTTTGGTCGTCTGCTTGATCTGGTGATTTGCGACTAAGGATTCTGTCGCTGTATAGCCATTGCGCGTACAGATTGACGACTGACAGTGTGTCATCGGGAAGTTTCACGCGGCGCTCCTGGCCCTCCTTCCACTCTTTTTTGGTTGCGGATTCGAAGAACACCGAGTGCTTGGTGAGCAGTACCTCGTACACATGGAGCTCCTCCTCTTCCTCGCCCACAGCGAGCGTGATGATACGCTTGAGACTAGGAATGTGTCAGTACAATGCAAGCTACGTGGCCCCGAGGGTTGTACATACTCCCTCTGATCATGCATGTACAGGCGCGGATCTTTGGGCATCTTCGGAGGGTGAGTATGAGTCTTTGAATACTCAGCGACTGAGAGACTTCTTGTTGTGTGTGTTGTAAGCGTGCCTCAGAAAGAGAAACACACGAGGAAGGAGCTGAAGAGCAGGAGCTCGAGATTAGTGCGCAGTAGGGTGAGGGGGAGGTAATGAGTGAGCGAAGGACCACACTAGCGTGTTCTTGTCTTGTGAATGCTAAAAGTCATGTGCAAACGAGAAAGTGAACATGCAATCCTTCACTCGCGCAAAAACGGCGTAGGGTTGAGAATGCACTTAAGTTACTGATATCCGCCGTCGAACTGCAGTGACATCAACATCATCATTCACTGTCATCAGTTGTCGATCGTTGTATTGGTGATGTGTTCGCCGACTGGTCCGCAGTCTTCCATTGACCAATATTCGAATGGCATGTGACTGCCGGGTATAGCCATTTCCATCCTCACAATTCATTCATACGCCACCGAGCACCACTACTGACCAGTCAGCTCAATAGGGAGCTTAGTTGCTGCCAGTCTAGCACGTTGCTGACGATCAATCTCAGGTATCATCTCTGTCACGAACCTGCCTTTCGGGTCAAGTACTCAACTTCCTTGATCCAATCATTCAAAGCCGACCATATTTCACTAGGTTTCGCCGGTCACGTTTCCGGTATGGGTTTCCTGAATACTACCCAACACCGAAGAGAGAATGAATTCACTGGAAACTGAATGCAATGTGAAATATTCTTGACAGTGTACCTCGTGAAGTGAAGGCTGAGCACGGTCGACGTTTGCGTAGGGTTAGGGTTGGAGTAAAGCATCGCTTGACTTCACCTCACGTCTACCAGACCAGCTAATTACATCTCAACCTTTTGTGCCTTCAGTCGCACTTTATCATCGTTCACAAGAAGATCAATTGAAACAATCGCCAATATTGATCGCCTCGAGACACAAAGTGAGGTGTGTCTTGTCGCCGCCCAAGTGGCTTTTCTGTGACAGCGTGAACGTCACGCCTCAACTTCGATTTCGCCTGGACATCCGACAAACAAAAACATTAACAACCAGCGCGATCAGCAAAAATGTCAACCACACCAAACCCAACCCAACGACCATACTACAACGAAGACATCGACTTCACCGCGCTCGCCACACAGGATGCAGAATTCTCCAAACTCCTCGACTCCAACGGCGGGCGAATTGACTGGCAAGATCCTCTGGCAGTGCAGTACGCCACCCTTTTCATACCACCCACGCGTAAACAAACAAAAAGTTCAACACTAAATACCCAATCCCAGACAACTAACCCGCTCCCTCCTCGCCCGCGACTTCAACCTAACCCTCACCCTCCCACCCGACCGGCTCTGCCCACCCGTCCCCGTACGCTGGAACTACGTCCGCTGGATTCAAGACCTGCTCGCCACCACCGACACATCAACAGCTTCCTCCTTCTCTCAAACCTTCAACCCGGACCACCCCGTCACAGGCCTCGATATCGGCGTCGGCGCCTCCTGCATCTACTCCCTGCTCGCCTGCGCCACCGCCCCAGCCTGGCGCATGCACGGCACCGACATCGACGCACACTCGCTCTCCCACGCGCGTCAAAACGTGGAACGCAACGACCTCGCCAGCCGCATAAGCCTGCATGCCACATGGCCCTCAGACCCTCTGATCCCCCTTGCCAAACTCGGCGTCGAAACTCTGGATTTCGTAATGTGCAACCCCCCCTTCTATTCCTCGACGGAAGACATGGCGCGCGCGTACGGTGGGAAAGCAATGCCTCCCTCCGCGGTGTGCACGGGCTCGAAGAACGAGATGATCACGGAGGGCGGAGACGCGGGGTTCGTGGAACGCATTTTAGAAGAAAGTCTGCGCTTGCGAGGACGCGTGAGGTGGTATTCTTCTATGCTGGGGAGGCTGGCGAGCGTGCAGATTCTGGTGGGGAAGTTGAAGAAGCGCGGGGTCGAGAATTTTGCTGTGACGAATTTGAAGGCGGGGAGGAAGACGAGGAGGTGGGCGGTGGCGTGGAGTTTTGGCGATGCCAGGCCGAGTAATGAGGTGGTCAGGCATGGGGAGTTGGTGGCTGCTGTTCTGCCGATGGCGACGGAGTGGACGGTTAAGGCGGAGGGGGTGGAGGGGAGGGTTTTGGGGGAGAAGGTGGATGGGGTTTTGGCTGGGTTGGATTTGAAGTGGGAGTGGAGAGCGGGGAGTCTTGAGGGGGTTGCGGTTGCGAGGGGGGATGTCTGGTCGAGGTCGGCGAGAAGGAAGAGGAAGTTCCAGGAGATGAAGGGGCAGGAAGAGGAAGCTGAGAAGGTAAGTGAAGGGAAAGGCAACGAAGGCCCCGAAGACGAGAACGGCAAGGAAGAAGAACCCGTCGCTCTCGCCGTCAGGATCACCTGCAGCTCAGGCAAAGTCGATATCCGCTGGCTACGCGGCACAGATTTCTTGCTCTGGGAGAGTTTCTGCGGCATGCTAAAGCGCTCTTTAGGCGCGCGAGAGCAGGGAGGTAGCAAGCAACAAGTGATGGAAGAGAGGTGAGCGTGCGGACAGAGGACGTGAGAAGACACGGCCAGCTGCGAAGTAGGAAACGCAAGAACGTACCGTACTAGTCACGAATGAAACACAACATAGATAATGAGGCAAGAAACCACTTCTGTAATTCTCTGATTCTCTACTTGACTCTCAAATCTAACCCAACTACCCGTGTCGCACCGACACATCCTCTCGCATATTACTAAGGATAGATAAAGGCAAAAGAAGAACGAGCGAAAATATAAGCAAACCAACAGAGACTTGAAACAAACCCGACCGTCTGTCTTCAGCCTGGTAAGCAAACAAAAACACAAAAGCAAATTCGAAACAGAAAAAAGCCCCAGTAAAGAAAAAGCGCCGTAGTTGTTCTAATACAAACGACGTGTGTTTTGGAAATTTTCTCCCAAGACAAAACCCCCGAACAAAAAACGAGGAAAAAGGCAACAAAATACAAGACCCAATCCCCATTCACAGAGATCCAAGCTAACGAAAAAGATGAAACAAAAACCTCTACACTTTCAACTCTCAAAGCGCAAGACTCCCTAAAGCTGCCCGCTCAGAATCGCCTCCGTAGCGCTCCCGATGTACTGCCTCTTGCCATCCATGGGCACGCCGAAGCGCCTCTCCAGCTCGGCCTTGATGCTCTTCTTCGTGACCGTCATGAGATCCGCCGTGCGCAGAATCTCCCTGATCTCCGCGAGAATAGCATCATCGGACGGCAGCTCAATACCGCCCATGTCCATTTCCGAAGCGGAGTAGTTGCGCTGCGGGGCGCCGCCGTAGGCGTTCTCCGACGGCGCCAGAGACAGGCGCGAACCGGAGTAAGGAATCGCGCCCGGCAGGCCGAGTTGCGACATGGGCCGGCTGGGCGGGTAGTTGTTGAGGTCGTACATGGACGGCGCGGCGCCGGGGTGGATGGACTTGGTGGCGTAGCTGTAGCCGGAGACTTCGGAGCGGGTGTCGTCTGCGCCGCGGGAGGTTTGGGCTTCCCACAGCTCGGCTTGGTACTCCTCCCACTTCTTCTTGGGGATGGACTCCGGGTCGAATTTGCCTTCGTCCGAGAGCAGGACTTGCTTGCCGCCTTCGCCGGTGACGACACGCGTGTTGCCCCAGGAGAAATCGTCCATGTGCCAGAAAGAGTAGAGGGGTAGAGCGCAGGCGAAGATGGGCGTGGCGACGATGTAGATCAGCATCCAGCCGACCATCTCCCATTTGCGGCGGATGATGAAGATGATGGCTTGCAAACCATAAATCGCACCGAGGAGGATGAAAGCCGTGATGGGAACGGTGTCCGGATTGCGCGCCACCGTGACAATCAGGTAGACGATGTATCCGACGATGACGGGCTGGACAACGGTAGAGAGGAGGTCGAGGAAGACGACGAAGCGCATGGAGAAACAGCAGAAACCGCAGAGCTGTTGAAGAGGAATCAACTCCATGAGGTTATGCACCGTACTGTTGATCCAGCGACGACGTTGCGACATGAACACTGCCCAGCTGTCTGGAGCGATAGTCCAGGCGTGAGCGCGCATAATGTACTTGGTCTTGAACTTGGGGTGGTACTTCAGCAGGAGCGTGGTCAGATAGCGATCCTCACCGAGATGAAGAAGGTTCTTGGTGTGAAGCGTATCCACACGCACAACGGAGTAGTCCTCGATGATCTCGCGTGAAACGAAGAGCGGTTTGCCCGAGTCAGCAGCGCGGATGCGATACATGGAGAAACAACCTGGCAAGCAAGTGACGGAGCCGAAGAGAGATTCGAAAGCCTTGATCAGGTTGTGGGAGATGTAGTACTCGTAGACCTGCATCATCGTAACGAAAGACGACTTAGCATTGGTAAGAGACGTCTCACCACAGCACGCGATCAGCCTAGTGTCGTGAAGGAAGGCCGAGACGAAACGCGTCGCAGAGTCGGGAGCCACAACAGTATCGGCATCGATTTGTAGCAGGAATTCGTAGAAGGTTGGATTGACACCAATCACGTTCCGGATTTGATGGTGCAGCTCGAGTTCCATGGGAGCCATGGCCAGGTTGTAGTGCACACGGTTGAGGAAGCGCATGAGGATCATCTGCGAATCACGCTTACCACGGTTACCAGGCCTGAATGAATAGTTAGCATCAGATTACGTCAAGAATGTCACAATTCAACTTACTTAGAAACCTCGGAAGGCTTGCCGACCTTGCTAACAACGATGAATGGAACGATGTGACCTTGAACCTCGTAAAGACCAGAGTAGACCTTGCCCATGTTGTGTTGTTTCATACCCTCACCAAGAGACTCGAAGCTGAGCGGTTCCGGGTCAACAGTTTCCGGCACACCAAGAATGTCGAGCACGATACGGGGCGTCGGCCTGTCGTTGCCTTGTCCAATAATCATGCCGTCACAGACGATGAAGAGCAGTTTGCGTTTGTCATCGTAGCGCATGCGTGCAGCTGAGTCAATGGCACGACGAAGAGACTCCTCGTCTTCGGTGTACGCGGGGACAGTACAGATCACGAACTTGTCCAAGTTCTCGGGCATGTTCTTGCCACCGAATTGGAGAGCGGCCAAGAACTTGACGCAGATGACGGAGACCAGCAGGATGGAAATCGCTAGGAGGATGTACGTGGCGAAGAGACATTGGGGCGAATTACGCGTGTCAAGATCGCCCACGTAGAAGAGATTGTCCATGCACGTTTGCATACGGGTCCGGAGGCCTGGATCGAGGTCGAGTGCGTCCCAGTATTGCGAGACGTCTTGACCAGAACGTTGGGAGAAGAGACTGACGACTCGCTGATCCATGAAGTTGGTGTCGGGATTCGTCTCAGGTCGGTCTCTGTCAGCAGGGTATCTTGTGGTACGCCCACCAGCAACATATTGACTGAAATCGTAGATGCGGTTGTTCAAGATCGCGATAGAGCTGTCCTTCTCACCGAGGGTCTTGACGTATTGCTTGGAGAAGCCCACATGACCCTTGCGGTAGTTACCCTGAAGGTAGATCATCTGTTCCTGGAACCAAGCAGGGCGGGAATCGTTTGTCCACCATCGGAAATCGTGGTATTGCGCATTGACATCCAGTTCACTCAGGGCCGAGTTTGAGCCACTGTAGTTTGTGCTCTGGTAAGTTAGTTGAATAGCAGGGTCGATACCGTCCTCGGTAGTTCCTTGACACATAGCGGAAACCTGAATGGGGAACAAGTTGGTCGCGTCTACACCGGCGTACTTCTTGAGTGACTTTTGCGGAATGATGGACGGGTAGTGGACTGGCATGAACTTGCCAAGATCGAAAACGACACCGCGGATGGCAGTGTAAGCTTTGTTGTCGTCTTCACCGTTGTACGAGGACAGCTCCTCTTGACTGAAGACGTGTTGAGTCGGGCAAATCAAAGCCGGGAGTCCGATCATGAAGAAGACGACGAAAGCACAGAAGAACCAAATGACGAGGTTGATGGCGAACTTCTCACGCCACGCCATGCGGATATCCTTGCGTGGCATGCGTCCAATCAGTCTGATTGCGATGTCTGGAACCCACCAAGTCAGAGCCCAAACAAAGACCAGCCATCGTTTCCTGCTGCCGGAGACCGGGATGACTTCGACTTCTTGCTCCTTGACTTCGTTGCCCTTCTCTGCCATCTGTGAGCGAGTCTCCAAGTTGCGGAACATATCGCCTTCACGGAAAGCAGAAGCACCCGCTTCACTCCTGGCATCCATATCTCTACTGCCAAAGTAGCCAGCAGCTTTGTCGTCGTAGTAGTTGCCAGATCCGGGTGTTCCAAGAAGGGAGACCTTTGGCTCGTTGAAACCACGCTTAGTGCCAGCAACACCCTCAGTTTCACCGTAGGGCGTGTCGTCAGGATACCTTCCAGGAGCTTCATCCAGGTCGGTAACACGGGCAATTTGTCTCCAGCAACGCTCGCTGAGGAAAACACCAGTGGCGCCGACTCTGGCTTCGTTGCCCGGCCAGCTCTTGTCATCTACAATCATTTCGGCCTTTTCTTGTTCGGTGCCGACGACGCTGACCTCGCCCTCCGCGTTGCCCAAGAACTCACCAAAGGGCATGAAAATGTCAAGGTCCGCATTACGGA
>MSJI02000756.1:10368-87991 GCA_001931905.2 Cladosporium sp. IMV 00045 | reverse complement strand
CTAGCGCCGGCCCGTGTTTTGTCAACTGTCAGTCCGTCAGGCCTTTAGTCGCTCTTGCTTTGCCGCTTGCCGTAGGTGCCACGCCAAATCAGACTCTCTGACAGGACAGAGGCCAGAGGACACAGGACAGGCACAGACAGGGCCGTCGCGCGCTCAGCATTCATCGTCGTCGCTGTCGACCCTTTGCTGCTGTATACCACCACCACCGCCAACACCACCCCTCCTACGCCCACCGCTATCGCTCTCATCCACCACTCCTCCCTTTTACGCTCGCTCTGCTGCTCTGCACACCTCATTGGCCATCTCAGGACACCGCGGCCACGAGCATCTCTTCTTAGCGAGGGTTTGAGACGGGCTGTGCTGGCCCGCCGCGGCCGCACATAACCACCACCACCACAACTGCACCATCACCACCGACAGCATGTATCGTAGACGCAGCGAGGAGGGCAGCGTGACGCCCACGCAGGAGAATAGAGATGTCTTCGACGACGAGTTCGCGGTCGACGACTTTGACCTGGTGGCAGATGGCTTCCGACCGGAGAGCGCGAGAGAAGGAGACGAGCGTCATAGCCAGGACCCGCCCATACACACCACTTCTGCACACTACGCGACAGACCCGGACCTCATCACACCAACTGCACCGGCACCGAATAGGAATTCCATCTCGAAGACGCGAAGCGATGAGAATCCTTTTGCCAGCCCGGAGGATGGCCCGCGCATGGACTTCGAGCGATCACCCAGCATCCATTCACAATCAACAGCAAGCTTCGCACCAGGCATTGCACGGCGGTCTACATCTTCAGCGTCTTCAAATCTATTCGCCAGCACGAGTAGTCCCCGATTCGGCGCCGATGGGCCTAGCCATCCCTACGCCATGTATCCTCAGGGTACCATCCCAAGATCACCAAGCATAGCAACCACCTCCACCGTACAACCAAACCGCAACTCTTCTGTCCGCCATGCACCTCAACACCCGTATGCCATGTACCCGCAAGGCGTGACCGAGGATGACCATCTGGAAGATGATGACGACGCCCAAACGGCAGCTCCTGCTGTTGGCTTCCCTGGACTTGGCCAGCCTTATCAACGAGTCCGAGGACCTGATGGAGAGGAGCAAGACATCATTGGCATGGACGGCCACGCGGAGCAGCTGCCACCGTACACGCGGTACCCCGAAGAAGGACCAAAAATGCCAATTCTGGCAGTACCCGGCGAGCTACACAGTCGAGGACCTGTGGCTGGCACAGATCCTGGCATGCCTCTCATGCATCAACATATACCACCACCAGCCCCAACACCTCAACAGCAGCGACCACAGTCTATGACGGACCAATCACAACTGGAAAGACATTCGATACAGGACCGTGGCATTGACTCTCATGCGTCCTTGCCGCTTATGGAACGGGTGGCGTCTGAGAGTACAGGCTATACTGAGAAGAGCTGGAAGGAGAAGACGTGGAAGGAGAAACGAAAAACCAGATTCTGCGGCGTGCAATTCTTGTGGCTGGTGATGGGCATATGTGCCCTTGGCTTCATTGGTGCCATCGTTGGAGGTATCATGGGAGGTTACGCCACAGGAACTGAAAGCGGCCGAAAGTATGTGGCCCTGCCTCCATCTCAATCATCTTTTACACCTATTGACCATTTCCCAGGCAAGCTGAAAGTAGCAGCAGTAGTAGCAGCAGTGTTTCCGCGGCTGAAGCTCGCAGGATTGCAACACCCACCGTTTCGCCACCCACTGGTACATTCAAACTCAGCCTTACCACACCGACGAACGAGCGATCTGGTTGTGTGGCAGATCCTTCTAGAAAGCCCGCATGGGATTGCGACCTCTCTGGCCCACCGGCTGTCGCCATTAGTGTTGGCGTCCCTGCCGCCCCTAGGCCTACGGATGGAGCATTCTTCTTTTTCGCGTCGAGTGATGAGACTTACGAGTACGGAGCTCAATACAGGTACATGAACACTGAATTTGCACCCTTCGTACCTTTACAGGAAACCGACGACGACGACAAAGGCCCAGCGTTCTACTTCAGCCAAAAGTACGACAAAATCGTCATTCTCGAGGAGACTGCTTTCGACACCATGCCAACTACCACCATCCCAAGCACTCCCACTCCAAGAAGGAAACGGGCCGAATATGCCACCTCTAATGGCAAACCCAAGCAGAAAATTGTTCAAAGCGGTGATCAACCTTGGTTATGCATCTGGAACGACACTTTGATCGAGGGCTGGATCTACGTGGAAAGGGCTGTCACCTCGAATTTCCCTATTACCCCCACCAGTACTCCCTTCAGCACACCAACGGCAAACTCGACTCCAGGTGATGCTTCGCTGTCTTCTTACACGTCGACGCCGACGGCCTTGGTGTCTGGCCCTCCCATGCCGGGTATTGATACTACCTCCACGCTCTTGTCTGGCAGCAACTACATTACAACGACCGTCACAAAGACTTCTATCAATCCCACGGCCTCGACGGGATTCTTGGACAACGCGCGCCGTCCACCTGGCAGCTTTAGCGACAAGCACTTTGACGGCAGTGATCCATCGGCTGGTCCTAAGAGACGCCGGAGAGACAACGATTGGCCTCATCGGCGCGACGATGATCACGTTGATGAGAATGAAGCCGATGCTGACGACGACGACGACGACGACGATGAAGACGACATTGTGGAAGAAGTCGAAGCGCCTGATACGTACATGACTCTGGAGCAATATCCCTATCTTATTAAGATCGAGGAACGCCGGGTACCCGATGCCGACAACCCACCTTACTGTCAACAATTCCAGCTGCTCAACGATGGCAACTTGTCGGCTCTGACCAATGACGACGGCAGCGACATCCTCTTTGCGTTTGAGGAGAATCCACCTGAATACTCCGCGTACGACAGGGAGGTTAGCGTCGACGAAAGATCAATCCTTCAGAGAGCGGCTACTCCAACCGATGGCTGCCACTGCCAGTGGTGGTCTGAGTGAGACTCCTGTCTGCAGCTAGTTATTCTTTTCGCCTTCATCGCCCGTCGCCCGCATTATACCCAGCATACATCGTCGAACTCTTCCGAGTGCGAGCTACGCAGCAACCTTGATTTCCGAGATTTAATTGTACTGGACTTTGGAGTTCTATTTTCATTACTGACAGATAAGATCGGCGCTCACCAAATGGCATATGGGAAAGATTTTGGAGGGTTTGTTTTGCGTGTTGTTTTCTTCTTTCTATTTTTGACCGCTCAAGCGATTGGGGAGATTTCTTCTTTTCTGTTTTCTCTCGTCTGTTCCATTTGACCAACAGCGAAAGGCGCATCCGCATCCTTTTCTCCTTGCTTGAATCGCATCCTTTGCGACTACCTCCACTTTGGATGGTGTCGGACAAATTTCTATTCCTGTCAGAGGAGTTACAAAGAAGAGGTTTCTATTCGGAGAGCAGCCATACCGCCTATTTTTATACTGCTGCTGGCGTTGCGTTTCTTTGAGATCATTTTCTTTTCTTTTCCTTCTTATTGAGTCGCGCGGAAATTCAACGACTAGACGAAAGTATCTATTTTGTGCAAAAGAGTGTTTTGGGTCTTTTTTGGCCTGAGCTGATGTCTTCACTTCCATTGATCACGAGGATGTTGATACAGACTTCAGAGTAGCGCCTTCCTCATCTTTGATTTTATCATGTGAGTGAGGCGTGCAACTGCAGTAGTCCAATTATCATGTGAAAGCAAACAGACAACCGTTTGCTCGTGAATACAATCGCCTCAACGACATTTCCTTCTCTTCCCACCCACCACCAATCCTATTCTATCCTCTTCAACATCCTTCGCACTTCTCATCCTATCACAACATCATCAACAACGACTCGTTCCCTCCCAGATACATACGTTCTCTCTTTCCCAAAACATCTCCACCAAAACAGCACCTTCCAGCAGCCAGCCTTAGCGCAACGCAGCCCGGCGAAACTCCGAGCAAAACCCTCATCGACCACCATGGCTTCCTCTTCTTCCAACAAAGGTAAAAACAAAACCACCTCTCCCCCCTCCCAACCGCTCGCACCAGAGTCGCAGTCGCCGGGAAAATCAGGCCCTTCCACCAGCATCGCCCCCGTCGTCACGTCCATCGAAGGTGAAGGCGAAGCCGTTGAAGGCGAAGGCAAAGGCAAAGACAAGGGAAAAGGCAAGGCAGTCGAACCGCAGCAGCGCAACGAGACTGCTGCGGCAGCAGGAACCTCAGCAGCACCGCCGGCCGTTCCAACTCCAACTCCGCCGCCGACCCAACTTACCAATCTCTCCCGCCACCCCATCTTCCAAACCATGGTTTTCGGTCCAATCCCCGACCGCGAGTACCATGAGGGCTTCATGCGCAAGGCCATTGAAATGGCTGAGATGGCGCTGGGTAGCGATGAGACGCCCGTTGGGTGCGTTTTCGTTCGCGATGGAGAGGTCATTGGAAGGGGGATCAATGGTACGAATGCCAGCTTGAACGTGAGTTTTCCTTTTCTTTTCTATTCTTTCCGGTTGGCCGAGTTTTGGGATTTCTTGATCGGATCAGATTTCCCATGCTCGACCAGCCTGCAATACGACAAACCCTCGATAAGAAATCTCAGACTAACAATGCCCAGGGCACCCGCCACGCCGAGTTCGTCGCCCTCTCGGAGATCATGTCGCGCCACCACCCGTCCATCCTGCACGAGACGGACCTGTACGTGACGGTCGAGCCGTGCATCATGTGCGCCTCGGCCCTGCGCCAGTACGGCATCCGCAGCGTGTACTTCGGCTGCCTAAACGACCGCTTCGGCGGCACGGGCGGCGTCATGACGGTGCACATGGACGAGGGCGTCGACAAGCCGTATCCTGTCTACGGCGGCCTGTTTCGCGAGGAGGCCATCATGCTGCTGCGCAGGTTTTATGTGCAGGAGAACGATAAGGGTGAGTTTGATCCATTGGAGATGCTTCTTTTGTTGTAGCTGGTTTACTGACAAGCGTGTTCTTGCACATCCACAGCTCCGGAACCCAAGCCGAAGAAGAACAGAGAGCTCAAGACTGAGATCCTGCCGGTCAACGTCGCCACTCCGACTACTGGCACCACTCCGGCTGCTGGGACTTCTGCTTTGAGCACTCCGGCTATGGGCACGCCGACTGCTGAGGCGGGACCCGTCGAAACTCCGACTGATTGAAGGCTTCTTCGAAAGGAAGCGTTCAAAACCTTCACTCTGAACGCTTGATCCTGGACAACAGCACTGGATCTCTGTCCAAGGTCTCAATGACTGGAATCGACAACTCTCATCGAAGAAAGGGAACAACCAACGTTAGCAGCATTGACTAAGCTTTTTTCACCTGGCGCGTCACTCGGACGTTCATTGATATGGGTTGCTTTTCCAGCAGAAGGGAAAGCAATGCTACGAACGTCCCGCCCAGAAATTTCTTTTCCTTCACGACTTCTCAGAGCACTCCATTGAAATGGTATGATTGTCATCAAACTCGACAAAAACAAAATGCCCGATCACAACTCGACAGCCGGACAGATGGAGGGGAGAGTCTTTTTGTGGCGTTGCAGTGCAGATCGGGCATTTGAGAGGATGGGTGCAATTCATAAGTGTATTCTGTGTAAATTAAAAACTGTCAAAAAACAAACAAAATGTCCATGATCGAAAGGACTTAATCAATCTCGAAGAACACGCGAAGGATCGTTGACGATTGACGGATTGACGTTCTGCTGCATGATAACCCCCTTAGCGTGGCTTGCTCTGGCTCAATCGTTTCTGCACGCGTGGCAAGCCGCTGTGTCATTGTGCCTCCTTCGTCAGGTTGTCTCGCATTGCAGGCAGGTATCTGCTTGTGATTTGTCCATATAGTTGCCGATGCTGTTGATTACAGAGTGTTTAATATGTTGTGGTAAAGTGAAAATGTTGAAATAGTACATGTAGAGCTTCATTCATCATCTTGGGTGATCGGGCAACTGCACTGCCTAGAGCATCTACCCTCAGCCACTGCCGCAACAGACAGAGTGAGAGACAGCAAGCATATGATCATCTCCCAACGAGCAAGAGCGTTCACTACAATAGTACCGCTGCGGTGAACCTGCCATCTGCCCGTTCAGCCAAACAGCAAGCGAGAAAGTCACCGAGCAGTCAAGCAAGCAAGCAAGAGCTCAGCGGCTACTATTACTACTGCACTGCTTTGTCCAGTAGTGCCAGCACCAGCAGTAGTAGTGTGTAAGGCGGCCGCGAGGATCAACAAGAAATACTACTACTACTACTCTTGCGACTACTCAGCTACCTGCTCGGATTGCACATCTCCGAATCATTTGTGTCCTTGCTTGACTTTACTTTTACTGTCCAGCTCACACTCTCTCCTCCTCCAAGTCTCCTCCCCCCATCCAGTCGAAACGTCGCAGCCCAACTGCCTGCTACGCGCGCGGGCCATCGCCATCCTCCACCCACCACCCACCTCCCACGCACATCTATCGCTCGCTCGCTCCTTGTCCCGGCGCCTGTGCCTGTGCCAGTGCTTGAGTGATTGAGTGCTTCAGCCTGTGACTCCGCCCGGCGGACGAACTACCAGCTACCCATACCTTTCTCTCACCACCACCAGCGCGTGCGTGTCCGCGTGTCAATCCTCCCTCCAGTCCTCCCTCGCTCTCTCTCTCCCCCGCCTGCCGGTGCTGCTTGCTGCTTGCTGCTCGCTGGGCCATATGGACCGCGACTCACTCTGGTCGACGTCGACGCCGAGTCATCCTCCTCCAGACCAGCAACAACACCTGAACCACCTCCCGACCCATGCGGTAGCCCGCCAGACCCCACTCCGCGACCAACCCTCTTCCTCATCCGCCGCCGTCTCCGCCTCCGCTGCGCCGCCTTCTGCCAACTCCATCCCGCCCGCCGGCGCCTTGTCCGCCAAGTACGACGCCGCTTACGGCACGCCCTCGATCGCCAGTCGAACCGCCAACCTGAGCCTGTCCACCCCGGCCGGCAGTGGCACGCACACGCCGCGCGACAACAACATTAACAACAGCGCCATGGCCTACAATCACGACATGGACGGCGACATGCCAATGGAGGATGCCGACCCCTACAACAAGCAAAAGTACAGCCGGTCGGCCAACCGAAACTCGCAATATCTGCCTGCCCACGCTACAGATGACGCGACCTCCAGGGCTGCTGCGCGCTACTCTCCAATGAACACCTCACCTACCTCGCCTTACCTGCCCGCACCGCAACAGCAGGCTGCCGGTGGACAATACAGCTCTTACACTCCCCAGCAGTCTGCAAGACAGTCTCCCAACAGGCAGAACCCTTACGCGTCGCCCACATCGTCCCAGCGTTACTATGCATCCCCGCCGTCATCCGCCCGCGCACACTCTTCGCAACTCCCACCTCTGCAACCCACATTGTCGCCGACAGGCTACTTCCCTCAGTCGGCCACACAGCAGCTCAATGCTGTCTTCGGCCGCGAAGCAGGCTCGCCGGGCAATCAAGGATATGCGCACCAACCGCCGTCGTCTAGCTCGAGGGGATCTGTCCCGCAAATGAGCAAGGTTCGCAACGTCGCTGAGCTCGAGCCGCGAATCAACTTACAACCGCCTTTCCGAAGAGCGAATCCCGAGGGTGGTTTCATCAGCCCATTGCAGGCGCTCACCACCCACTTGCCCGCGACTTACCGCATTTGCAACCCTGCTTTCCAGTACGAATCATCCAGAAACCCGCGAAGAGTACTCACGAAGCCGAGTAAGGGCGTCAAGAACGATGGCTACGACAACGAAGATAGCGACTACATCCTGTACGTCAACGACATTTTGGGCTCCGAGGAGACGAACCACAAGAACAGGTACTTGATCCTGGACGTGCTAGGTCAAGGCACATTCGGTCAAGTCGTGAAGTGCCAGAACTTGAAGACTCAAGAGGTGGTTGCTGTCAAAGTGGTGAAGAACAAGACTGCATATTTCAATCAGAGCATGATGGAAGTCTCGGTTCTGGACTTGCTGAACGGAAGGATGGATAAGAATGACGATCACCACATTCTGCGGCTGAAGGATACTTTCATCCACAAGCAGCATCTGTGCTTGGTCTTTGAGTTGCTGTCGGTGAACTTGTACGAGCTGATCAAGCAGAATCAGTTCAGAGGGTTGAGCACGACGCTGGTGCGCGTTTTCGCTCAGCAATTGTTGAATGGACTTTGCTTGTTGAACAAGGCGAAGCTGATACATTGTGATCTGAAACCTGAGAACATCCTGCTTAAGAAGTGAGTTTGGAGGTATTTTTCCTTTCGAGAAGATTGCTGAAGCTAACAATCATGCAGTCTCGAGAGTCCAATCATCAAGATTATCGATTTTGGTTCTGCGTGTGACGAGCGACAGACCGTGTACACTTACATTCAGTCTCGCTTCTACCGATCGCCCGAAGTACTCTTGGGTCTGCCCTACTCGGCAGCAATCGATATGTGGTCACTCGGCTGCATTGTCGTCGAGCTTTTCCTCGGCCTTCCCCTTTTCCCTGGAAGCTCCGAATACAACCAAGTCTCACGCATCACCGAAATGCTTGGTCTGCCGCCCAACTGGATGTTGGAAGTTGGAAAGCAGTCCGGCGAATTCTTCGAAAAGGTTCATGATGAGTTTGGTAGGAGGACGCACCGACTCAAGTCCATGGAGCAGTACTCCAGGGAACATGGTACGAAAGAGCAGCCGAGCAAGAAGTATTTCAGTGCGACAAGATTGCCGGATATCATTCGGAACTATCCCATGCCCAGGAAGGGTATGAAGCAGAATGAGATCGAGCGAGGTAAGTGTTTCCCAAATTTCAATATCGATCATGGTTACTGACGCATGACAGAAATGGCCAACCGCGAGGCATTCATTGACTTCGTACATGGTCTCCTCAATATCAACCCGCTGGAGCGCTGGTCACCGCAACAAGCACGCACGCATCCTTTCATTACGCAGCAGAAATACACAGGGCCCTTCCAGCCACAGATGAACTTGAAGACATCTTCACGTTCTCCAGCACCCGGCGTTCAACAGCAACAACAGGCCGAGGCTCTTTCAAAGCAGAGAGCCCAGCAGCAACAAGCCCAGCAAGCTCAGCAAGCAGCCAGTGCAGCCTACGCCGCTGGCATGCACAACATGAGCCCAGGGTACCCGAGCTCTCCACACGTCACTCAGCAACCACAGGCCCCACCAATGTACGGCAACGTCTATACACCCTCACACCAAGGCGCGCCACCACCGTATCCCTCCAATCCTCCCTCTGGATACGGACAGCAGGCACCCATGCTGCAGCAACCACCACCAGCCGCAGGATCCATGCAACCATACCCGCAGCAAGCCCAGTCGCAGCAACAAAACCTCTACGCCCAAGCCACCACTCGCGCCGGTCGCCAACGCGCCAGCACAATGGACGCCAACGGAAACGGCATCCCACCCGCTCTGCAGCGCGTCGTCTCACACCTGGATCCCAACGCGCCAATCCGCCTCCAACCAAGCCCGGCATACTACCCGCCGCCGCAAGATGGGCAGGACATCGGCAACGTGGGCGGCCGACGACGACAAAGCAGGGCCACTCGCACAGATCCGAACAGGAATTTCATCCGCGCGCTGGAAGACCGCACGCTGGAGGAAGGCTGGACGGGAGGCAGTGGACATGCGAACGCGCAGGGCTGGCCGGGTAGTAACGTATGATGATGGGGATTGCGAAAGGGCGAGAGAAAGGAAAAGCTCTTTTCGTTGTTCTCTTCATTGCTATCATCAGATGACGAGATTCTGACGACTGGGATTGCTTGTACGAATTGGCCTTGTCGAATCAAAGTGGCAGAGGCGGCGGTGCGAGCTGGGCCGCTGCACTTTGTTTGGACTAAAAAAAATGGGAGTTTTGGCATCCAGTCTAAGCCGGAAGGCCTTCATGAAGGCAGTCTACTCATTGCTGCCAAACGCTTCCTGGGAGCCGCGACAAATTGCCATCGAGTCAGCAAACCCCTCCGCGCCGAGACCATCCACACTTGAGGCAAGATAGCCTTGCTGCAAACCCCCCAACTGCCCAACTTCGCCAGGCGAAAGACCTCACTTGTCCCATCATCACGAAACCCTTCAGTGGCAATCCAACCAGACAAACCGACAAAAGAATGACGCACGCATTGGAGGCGACCCAGCCGGCCAATCCAGTAAGGTGTAGCCACGCAAAGAAGAAGAAAAAGAGAACCTTCCATTCGTTCATGTCGACGACGTTGCACCGAAAAAAAGTCAAGGAGTGCGAGAACAGAAGCTGCAGACCTTCATCCATCACCCACCACATGAACCGACTAACCACATCCGCATCCGAGCTCATGAGTTTGAGGACTACTGCCTGCCGTAGAAGAGTCAAAGGGAAATGGGAAAAGGGGACGGGCAAAGCTGGGGCATGAACAAAATTTCGTTTATTAGGAAAAAATGGGAAAAGGGAAAGGACACACTTCGTGCGAAGGGAGACTTTTAAATCATCTTCATCATTGTCACTGTCATGATTCGTTATATCATCCATCCATTGTCATCATCATTTCTACTTTTGCCTTCACAAGCCGCTGGGATCGTGGGATAGCCCTTTTCGTGGCATTTCACGTTCTTTTCCTTGCTGTTTGTTGTCATTCAATGGAAGATATCAAGCGTGTTGTTGAGCCATGGATGTTTCCCTTTCCGTTCTGCCTTTTCTTTACTTCTTTCTTCATTGTATTTTACAATATTCATTACACGAAAGAATGACAGGAAATTCTTTACACGGCGCAACTGTGCATGTTTCATTGTAGGAGTAGGTGGGATATGTTTTGCTGTGAGTATCCGGTCGAGTACAGTATGTAGGTCAAGCATCAGAAGCTTTGGTTGATTCGCTTAGGATGCGGATTGGGCGACTGGAAAGAGAAGGCATAGCCGAGTGGTTGTAGCTGCTTTGAACTTCCCAAGCTTGCTTGTCCTCTCACTAGCTACCTCGGTAGTTATATTGTAAACAGCAACTCTCAGATGATGAGGTGCAAATGGTAAGAGAGACATCGGATATCGCATAGCGGGAGATGTACAGAACCGACGATGGCAACGGTCCGATCACGAGGGCATCCCATCGGCTACGACACTTGCGGTTTGCTCGGCTCAAGATACATGTAAGTAGAAGAAGCACTCTCAGACGCATCAGCTCGCATGACTCTGCAGCTTTAGATCGCTTGTGATATGGTCTATCTCCTCTTTTTCAACCCAGAGAGAAGAGCGCGATGTAACGTCTCGTGTGCTTGTGCATTGCGAGCAACAATGGAGGATCGTCGAGGAATACAGCAAAGCGCAAGGACGCGCTTCGTCTGCAGACCGACAATCGATCAATCAAACAGTCAGGAAGACGAACGAGCCCTCGGCCACTACTCCACGATATGCGAGCTCTCTCCACGCGAAAAACAAACATTACGACTCTGACACACGATCTTGAGTGGATATCATTCCCCACGGGCAGCCTCAGTTTCTCGAAAGAATCTCAAAGAGGCTCCACAGAAACTTTGAGCCTCAAGCATTTGCCGTCCACGCCGCCCGCCGAAGCTTAACACCTGAGCCAATGGCAGAAGTCTCTTTACATAACTCAAACCCTTTACGTCCTCCAGCGATGACCACTCCCTTTCTCATGGCCACCGCGAAAAGTGGATAGCGAGAGAAAATCGACCATGAGCCCTCTCGCGCTCTCCGTTTCGGCTGCCCGCGGTTAGGTGAACCATCTGTTTGCCGGCCGGCTAGTCGCCGTCCAAGGGCACTTGTCGGTGCTTGGACGGCCATGTGGCCTTGTCTTCGCGTTTTACAAAAATATTGATCAGTCCCTGCCGTGGTCGTGTGTGTGAGTGTGAGTTGCCTCGATTCGCGTGACTCCGATTCCTCCATGGTTTGACATCTGGCTTCTGATATTGCAGTATCTCATTCACCCAGCAGCAGCGGCTTTCCTTTCCCTCTCTCCGTGGGTCTAATTGTACTGGCCGTGCGAAATTTCCATAGCACGCGACACCTGGCCGGATCTCTCTATCACCCCACGGACACGCTTTGAGAATGGACGACCAGGATCAGGAGAAGAAGGCCGGCATGGGCTATGACGGCTCCGGCCACTCGGAGCCCGAATCGCTGCAGGAAGGCGAGCAGAAGTTCAACAAGCTGGGATGGAAGCGCCTCACCATCTGTCTGATCGTCGAGGCCATCGCCCTGGGATCCCTCAGTCTCCCCGCCGTCTTCGCCACGCTGGGCATGGTCCCTGGCCTGCTGATTACCGTCTTCATCGGCGTCCTGGCCATGTATACCAGCTACATCATCGGCTTGGTCAAGCTTAAGTACCCTCATATCAAAGACTATGCTGAGGCGTTGGGCTTGATCTGGGGCCCTTGGGGCTACCATCTCGCCGTCGTCATGTTCATCACCATGCTGCTGTTGCTGATCGGCTCTCACGTCTTGACCGGCACCATTGCCCTTATCAAAATCACCGATGAGCTCAGCATGTGCGCGCTGGTTTGGGGCGTCATCTCAGCCATCCTCCTCTTCCTCCTCGCCCTACCGCCTACATTCGCCGACTTCGCCATCCTGGGCTACATCGACTTCGCCTCCATCCTCCTCGCCATCGGCATCACCATCATCGCCACCGGGATCGACGCCTCCAACAACCCAGGAGGCCTGAGCGCCGTCCAATGGCGCCTATGGCCTAAGGCCGGCACCTCCTTCTCCGAAGCCTTCCTGGCCGTCTCCAACATCCTCTTCGCCTACACCTTCGGCATGGTGCAGTTCAGCTTCATGGACGAAATGCACACGCCCTCCGACTACGTCAAATCCACCTGCGCCATCGGCATCATCGAAATCGTCATCTACACCCTTACGGGATCGCTCATCTACGCTTTCGTCGGCGACTCCGTCGCCAGCCCCGCCCTGCTCTCCACGAGCAAGACCGTCTCCCGCGTCGCTTTCGGCGTCGCCCTGCCGGTCATTTTCATCTCGGGCTCGATCAACAGCACCGTGCTGGGCAAGTACTTCATGGGCCGCGCCTTCCGGGACTCGAAAATCCGTCTCATCAACGACGCGCGCGGCTGGGCCGTCTGGCTCGCCGTGCTGGCCGTCATTACCGTCATTTCCTGGATCATCGGCGAAGCGATCCCGTTTTTCAGCTCGCTCCTCGGCGTTATTGCGAGTTTGTTCATTAGCGGTTTCACGATCTATTTTCCGGCGCTGTTCTGGTTTAGTCTGATCAAGGAGGGCAAGTGGAATAAGAGTTGGGGGAATGTGGCGCTTTCCGTGCTGAATGCGTTCGTCGTTCTTGTTGGACTAGTGTTTTTGGGTTGTGGCACTTATGCGAGCATTCAGAGCATTGTGGACGCGTATGCGCAGGGCGCAGTGGGGGAGCCGTTTGCTTGTGATAGTGCGCAGTATGTTGGTTGAGGTTTGGGTGGGTGCTGGGGTTTTCTTTGGTTGTTGAGTTTGATAGGGTTTTCTTGGTTGTATGTTTGGAAAAATATGAGCGAATCTCCTCTGCATTATCCATTTTCTTTTCTCTGTGTGTTCTTCGAACTCGACTTTTCGAAAGCTCACGAGATGATAAGGGCATTCCTCCCATTGTGCTGTGAAAACCAGGAATTGTATATCACAGTGGGCGTCAGCCTACGGGGAAAAGTGCTGCGAGTTCACGCCGTCCTCCATCGAGAGCGTCGATCATCGAATGCGATTTCTTCGCTCTTCTTTTTGCCGATAGTCGTTGAGGATGTTTTGCTAGAAGAAGTGACATGCTACTATCGAGAGTGGCCATCACCGATTGCAGATTCTTTGCTTTTGTTCGATCGTGACATCCCGAGACGCGAGGTCCTAGACCAGAACCAGACACCTTTGACGAAGAATTAATCAAGTACTTATAGGGTTGTCAGTCGATAGGTGCGTCTTCGCGGCCAAATGTATCGATCACGGCAGAACTCGAAACCATGTCACGCCATAATTACATGTATCGACAAACCGTCGCTCCTTGATTTGTTGACTCACTCATCAATGAAAGATTAGCGATAGCGCTTCCAAAGCCGTGGTTGTGCCACATACCTACGATGAAACAAGTCAAATTTCCAGAACATTAAGATTCGTTATATGCTCTCCCACCTCGCTTTCGTTATTGAACTCTGACGCACTGTGATACCGGATCTGCCGAACCGGCCGCCCTTTCATCATCCTTCCAACCCACGTGCATGTTTCACACGCGAATCCTATTTTCTTACCGGCACGTTCTTCGGTCTATATCAGCGTATGCCCTATTCTGTGCTCGCCTGCAGTTCAGCCGATCCGTTCCTTCGCAAGTCTGAGACGCAGGCTGATAACAGCTTCGCACGAGCTCAATCCTCCTCCTCATCCTCCGGCATTTAGTCGGATGTCACGCTCGCGTCCTTACTTGCCACGTATCTTGGACAATTCCAAGGTTATTCTAACCGCCGGGAGAAGCGAGGAGGAAGATTCCCCTTATCATTCATCGCTCACTGGCATCAGCCAAGCCGGCGGTAACGTCAGTGTGCCCTGCAGTTTCACCGCTGAAGATCCTCTATATGCGCGTTGTTGCTAAACGGTACCGGCAGTTGGGGTGATGAACATCCGGAGAGAGAGAGAATGGTGCCTCCGGTGTCCATTGCGTAGGACCCCGTGACACCACCACTGGTTCGTCTCGCATATCTTGCTTTCGGTCTTTTCTGATTATATCAATCGGCACTCGATATCACATTATCATCGTATCGGATATCAAGACAAGACAAAAGCGCCGTGGCGGATGAAACGGGAGTCTCGGCCGGCTCGACCTTCCTAACCGGCATTCCCTAGCAGAATAATGTCATCAGACTTCCCTGGCATGCCTCGCGAAAAGTCTGGGGAGAGGGAGGGCTTGGGAAACGATAATGTAAGCCCTTCTCGCTCATATTTCCACTTTTTGAAAGAAACGCCCGCCCCCTTATCATTTAAACCCAATTGAACCCTTCCTTCTTCACCGCCCGGCCGCCAGTCATGATCCATCAATGGCTCCGATGACTACACTTCCGGCTCTTATACAGCCGCCGCCGCCGCCGCCTCCTCCTCGGAGCCCTCCGCAAGTGCTGCGCATGGGCGGTATGCGCTCATCGTAATACCATCTATACCCAACCGACACCCATCCTGAAAGGGAGGCCACGACATTTGACTCTTGTAAGGATCGAAATCCTTCCATCCATCCACCCTTCCTCTTCAGCTGTCCCGCCCAAAACACCAGTTTCACTTCTCTTGCACATAACTCGAAACCCCACCCCTTTCTGTTTTGAACATATATTCCCCTTTCCGTTTAGCATTCATTATTTTGCTTTTAATTTTGCTTTCTTGGCTCTCTGTACAGCAATATACCCATACGCACCATTCATATCCCGCGCCTTTCACTCGCTCGCTGCGCGTGCGACATGGCGTCGAACAGTCTATTCGTCAATGGCCGGTTTTTCACACATGACGGCGCTCGCTCTGGCCGCACGGGCTTGACCAATGCCAGGTTCGCCCAATGCATGTTGGTCGAAGACGGAGTGATCACTTACATCGGAGACGACACGCAACATGCCCACGAGCTAGCAGCAGCCAAGGGCGCTGCCGTGAACGACCTGAACGGCGACCACGTCCTTCCCAGTTTCGTGGACGGACACACGCACATTCTCTTACTGGGCCAGACGCTGAAGAAACTCAACCTCGAACACTGCAAGTCGATAGACGACATCCGCTCCGCCGTCAGGACCTATGCGCAGGCGCACCCGGACCTCCCGCGGATCATCTGCAGTGGCTGGATGGAGTACATGACCGACGGCAAGGCGACGGCCGACATGCTCGACGACCTGGACCCGCGGCCGATTTTCATCGACGCCCGCGACTTGCATTCGAGCTGGTGCAACACGCCCGCCATGGCGGAGATGGAAGTCCAGACCATGCCGGATCCCGTGGGAGGGAAGATCTATCGAGACGAAAAGGGCAACCCTACGGGCCTCTTCAGCGAAGCAGCCTGCGTTTTCCTCGTCTGGCCGCACCTGGCCAAAATGGCCTCGCCGCGAGACCGCATCGAAGCCATCCGCGGCGCCATCGCCGCCATGAACGCAGCGGGCTGCACGGGCTTCATCGACATGGCCATGGACGAGATCGCATGGGAAGCCCTGCAAATCTTGCGGGAAGAGGAAGGCGGCCAACTCCCAGTCCACATCGCAGCGCACTGGTTCATCAAACCCACCACTTCCACGGCAGAGGACCTCGCCCAAGTCGACAAAGCCATCCGCCTCAACGCGCAATTCAGCGCCACCACCTCCCCCGACCTGCGCATCGCCGGCATCAAACTAATGTGCGACGGCGTCGTCGACTCCTGCACCGCCGCCCTCCTCGAACCCTACACGACGGGCGAAGCCTCCGCCCCCGTCGCCTGGTCACCCCCCGCCCTCGGCGCCGTCATCCAAAAAGCCGACCAAGCCGGCCTGCAATGCGCTTTACACGCCATAGGCGACGGCGCGGTGAAACTCGCCATCGACAGCCTCACGCAATTCGGCACACCAGGCCACCGCCACCGCATCGAACACCTCGAACTAACCAGCCCAGGCGACGGCGCCCGCCTCGCCGCCGCAGGAATCACCGCCTCCGTGCAACCCGCGCACGCCGACCCAGTGCTGCTGAAAGCGTGGCCGACCCTCCTCGGTCCCGAGCGCTACGCGCGCGCTTTCGCGTATCGGGAGTTCCACGACGCGGGCGCCGCGCTCGCGATAGGAAGCGATGCGCCGACGGCTCCGCACAGGCCTTTGCGGAATTTGTACGTGGCGACGACGAGGCGCTCGCTCAGGGAGGTCGAGAGCAAGGACACGGCGAATGAGCACTTCGCGCTGGAGCTGGGGGAGGCGGTGGCGTGTGCGAGTTATGGGAGTGCGTATTCGTGTTTTGCGGAGGGGTGGACGGGGAGTTTGGAGTGTGGGAAGAGGGCGGATTTTGTGGTTGTTAGGATGCAGTGGGAGGGCAGGGAGTTGTTGAGCGCGAGGGTGGGGGAGACGAGGTTTGGGGGACGGAGGGTTTGGGTCGATAGGGGTTGAGGTGGGAGGGACTGGGTTTGTGAATAAGAGGGAACACCTTTTCCTCCTTTCTCGTTATTTTCTTTTTTGTCCGATAGATATCCAGCGTTTCTTGCTTTTGGATTCAAGCAGTGATTCGCCTTTCGTATCGTGTGAATACTACCACCAGGTCTACCAGGTCTCTTCTTTTTCTCTTTTCAGATCCCATCTATAGATCTTCAACACGGGAAGATGCGGAATAAAACCATCATAAGAAGGAGGAATCAGGAACTCCTCTTCCCTCGCGACCTTCTCCGCAGCCCAATCCACCCTCTCGTGTCGCGCTGTTGAGAGGATCCAGCCAGGGCCAAAAGGCATGCCTCAGGATCAACAACGCTGTGAGAGAAGTAGTCGTAGCAGATGGGAAGCCTTGGGAAAAAGAGAATAGCATGCTATATTACAGTGTATGCTGACCGTCGAGATTAGCTATAAAATATCCCTCTGTCTGTTGCCCTTTTACGGAGATTCGTCGAATCCTCCCATCAGCAAAGCAACCCTAATATCCGATTACCATCATCAAGGCGGGCGGGCGTTGATGAACGAGTTTCCTTCCTCGAATTCAACCCCACTCATCTTCTTACCTGTAGACATTCCGACGTCTCATCAGACAGTGGGGCCCATGTCCTGAAGGGTCAACAATTAAATTGGAACAGACCTTGAGGAGCAATTTCTTTTAAGGAGAAGGTATGCATGCGATGGAATTAATGATCATAAAGTGTATTTTTCGTCCAGTCCTCTCTTTTATCTAGAATGAATAAAAGCAGCAATGAGATGCCTATCTTTTCTTTGAGAAAAATGAACTCCACAAGTGCCATGCTGATGCCAAAAAAAGTCAAGCTGGCTTTTGCTTGGATGAAAAGGGTAATAGTTAGAAGCAAAGAAGAAAGCAAAGAACTAAGTCATAATCTATTGCTTAATCTCGTACTGGCGACGGAACATGTCGTCGACCTTGGCGAGGTAGTAAGTGCCAGGGACGAGAGTCTCAACAGATCCCTGAGGCTCGAAACCGCTCTTGAGGTGGGCCTTCTCGCGCAGGTTGCACATCTCGTCGTAGACTTCAGGGGCAACGGTGCGGCGGGAGTCGAGGCGGTTCTGCAAGTCGACCTTCTGGGCGAGCTCTTCGACGCCGCCGCGCACGCGCAGCGAGAACATGGACGCCGCCAGGCCGGAGCCGTATGAGAAGATGCCGACGCGCTTGCCCTGCAGCTCGGCGCTGGGGATGTTGGAGATGAGGGAGACGAGCGAGCCGTACACGCTGCCGCAGTACATGTTGCCGCACATGGTGGGGACCTGGATGGAGGGCTGGACGCGGGCGGCGAAGCGCTTCTTGGCCAGCGCCATGAAGGTCTTCTCCACCGTCTTGTCGGTGATGGTCTGCTCGTAGGTGAGGTTCTTGATGTCGGCGGGGACTTCGGCGAAGATGGGGTTCTCGGGGTTGGCGAGGTAGTCGTTGTAGAGCAGGCGGGCGTAGCTCTTGGAGACGAGCTTGCAGGTGGGCGCGTGGAAGCACATGTAGTCGAACTTGTCCATGGGTGCCTCCTTGTCGGCGTGGACGCCGTTGCCGTTGGCGTGGCCGTTCAGCTTGGCCTTGAGGGTCTCCTCGCGGGCGTTGTAGGCCTTGTAGCAAGCGTCGACCGCCTCGGTGTAGCACTGCAGGGAGTACTGGCCGTCAACAATGGGGTACTCGCTGGTCAGGTCGGCCTTGTAGAAATCGTAGGCGTGCTTGACGTAGCTGCCCCTGAGACCGGGCTCGAATGCGAGAGGAGCGTCGGGACCGACAAGCATGGCAACGCAGCCAGCACCGCCAGTGGGTCTGGCGGCGCCCTTCTTGTAGAGAGCAATGTCACCAGCGACGACAATGGCGTTGCGGCCGTCCCAGGCGGAGGACTCAACCCAGTTAATGGCGTTGAACAGAGCGTTGGTGCCGCCGTAGCAGGCGTTGACGGTGTCCACACCCTCGACGTTGGTGTTGCCGGAGGGCTCGAAAAGCTGCATCAACACACTCTTGCATGACTTTGACTTGTCGAGGAGGGTCTCGGTGCCGACCTCGAGTCTGCCGATGGACTTGGGGTCGATGTTGTATTTCTTGAGGAGGGAGGAGACGGTGGTGAGGGCGATGGAGTAGATGTCTTCTCTGTCGTCGCAGAAGCTCATCTTGGTCTGGCCGAGGCCAATGGTGTATTTGCCCTGGCTGACGCCATCGAACTTCTCGAGCTCTGCTTGGTCGACGCACTGCAGGCTTTCCGTCAGCCACGCGAGTTTTGGTGGAGGGAAATTTTTTGGGTGTTTTGTCTTGGAATTGGGTTCTTGGGATTGAAGTGGTTTTGTGATTGAGAACATACCTGGCTGGGGACGTACAGCTCAATGGCCTTGACACCGACGTTCTGAGGTCTCTCGGACATTTTCGGTGTATTTGTGTATGGGTGTTGTGGGTGTTGGAGGGTGTGTTAAGAGGTCGACCGGGTGTGTGTCGAGAGGGAGAGGTGGTCGCGTGCGAGAGAAGAGAGAGGGGAACTTTTTCTCGAGCAGCAGAATGCGGTGTGCGAGGGAGTCTAGTAGGAGTAGTAGGAGGGGGGGATAATGCACGCGAGAACAATGGCGGGCAGCGAGGGAGGGAGATAGGTGGGGTTTTGTTGGTATGGAAGATGGGAGAGAGATGGAGCGAAGTTTCGCCGTGAGTTGAAGAGGAGAGACTTGATGGATTCGGAGAGGAAAGGACAGAGTGAAGAAATAGGGGGACACGGTCTGGGAATAAGTAGTGGGAACGATGCTATGCTAATTACTGCCTTACTACGCGGCGGGCGAATATTTCTTGGAGAGGCGGCGTTGAAATGAAGAGCAAGAATGGTTCGATGTGCCTTTGTTGCGCCCGCGCTAGCGCAAGCAGGCCGCCTACCACACAAACCCTGGCAGCACACTCGAGCCACACTACTCGCACCCTGAGCCGACCTGCAGGTACACGTTGAAGACTTTCGCCTGTTCCCTTACCGCCTGGTCGTGGTGCTAACTAGTCCCTCCTCCGCTCTGTTTGTCTCAACAACTACACCCTATCACGCTTGGTGGCTCAAACCATTCCACGCGATTATCGTCTTCTCTGCCTCTTCTTCTTGAGTCTCTTGCTCGGGCACCTCCCGCATCTCATCACCGCCTTATCGCCACTCTGGAGATCATTTCGTCTCGGCTATTTCCTTATATCAGTCTTATCTATTCATATATCACCGCCTCCCCTATCAACATCCCAATTCTCTCCTCTCTCCCCTTCCATCACCACACTCCACCATCATCACAAAAAACCCTACAAGGCTCCCCTCCATCGCTCAAGGAAAGATCCGTCACCGATAACGGAGTGGATACGATTCTCTGCCCAGTCAGTGGGGCGTTTGGGTGAAGAATGAATTTTTATCTGATCGAGCCCTCCTTGGTACCACCGACCTGTCATGCATGCGAGCCTCACGAAACCACCACGTTCTTCGTGCAATCACGTCAGCCAAGCTGTGTCTCGTTTGTGTTTTTCCTCTTCTGTATCGTTGACGTCTTGCTGCATGCTGTGAGAGGGGCGACGTATTTGTGCCTGAGAGATGGAGATCTCAGCCACAGCAAGGTGAACTTTTTTCAGATGATCTCGGGAATGATCGGGTGGTGTGAGATGCTTGCTGTTGATCTCGCCACACGGCAGTCGAAGTCGAACGATCTTACTACTGCTGCGCCACAGGGTTTGTTTATCTTACGATGCTCACTTCAAATCGCATGGTCGACGTCGAGTCGTCGAACCATCGAACCAGCGCACCATTGTGCCTTTACAACGACGTCAAAGTGTCTTGTCGCGTTGAAGCACGGGTTTGTCGCGCTTCTTTGTTCCTTGGAGAGACAGCAGCAGGATAGCGACTGAGATCAGACGATGGAAACCCGGTAGAGTATTCAAAACCATGGGTTGGATTATTAGCTAATCGAATGGGCGTTCATACATAAGGTGGCTCTGATTGATCTATGTACAGACACTGCTTAGACGCGAGGGGTGAAGCGCAGACCTCACTTTATTTGGACATGGACACCACTCCTCGCATGAAAGACGGAAAAGCACGCCCGGCATGCTTATGAGACTTGGACCGGTGAATGCTCTCAGCACTCACTTTTGAGCATTCACTGATGTAAAAAGATGCAAAAAAATCAGTGGAAAGCAACAGCAAATCGGCAAAAAATCAGTGAGCATACTAACCCTAACCCTAAGGTATTCATATCTCGTCTTATTCGAGACAATAGAATTATGATTTATGAGCATGAATTTTGAAAGTTACCCCCAAATGGTCGGGTGGCCTAATGGCAAGGCGTCGCTTTCCGGTTATAGCTGCATGGCGAAGATTGCGGGTTCGAGTCCCGTCCTGATCGCGATAGGTCGCTGATGGCGGTATTTTTTTGGGCTTTGTGGAAGCATTCCGACAGGATTTGAGCGCTACCGAGGTCAAATCGATGGGGCGATACGGTGTCTAGGACAATCTGACGACGGGGAACCCAATTGGTGGCTCGAGGGGGCCCAATGGTCAACGTTGCCGTCGATATCTTTAGGTACAAAGTTGAGACCAAAAACGAGACGAAAACGGGACTCGAGGAGTGTGGAAGCTAATCGAGACGTCAATATTCTGGAGAAACATCGCTTTGGCACTTCGAATAGCGACTTCGCTGCTATACAAGGTACGGTGATATAGACCGAATGCTCTACAAGGCAACGTTCAACGCGGAGCAAGGTGCGATGGACGTATGTCTTCCATTTGATACTCACGTAAAAGCTAGATATGTTGTCCAGCGAGATCAAACAAAGTCAGTCTGACTGCAGCGGTACATAATTCTTCCTAAGAGGTCGACTATGTCCTTGCTCGCAAGGTCATGCACTGAGCTTCGAGTTGCGATAAGCGTGGCCGTATGCCACCACCATAGACACAAACTTGACGCGTCTTCAGACGACACGCTTGAATAGTTTTACGTCTCCATTAAGCGCCGCACGGAAGAGTGGAAGCTCACATACAAGTTGACAATCGAGAACATCAATGTGGGGCCAATCAACGTGAAGTTGCCGAGACAGCGTCGCTTCCAGGAACAAGCAAGCGTAGCCGAGGCGTATAGCTACAAGTACGTTTCCAACATCTGAGGAGAACCCAACACAAGACCTCTCACGTACACGACTACGGCACTTTGCAATGATGTGGCCTCGATCGCTGGCACGGCTTTCACGCCATGTGTCGACCATCAAGCCTTACAACAACACCAACCGCGTGCGGACGTTCGCGGACCGAGCAAGCGAGCCTGAACAGACCGTCCAGAAGGCTAGTGCAACTCTGAGTCCCCTGGAATTGGCTGGGAAACCATTGAAAAGCACCGAAAGGGCTTACAATATTGCAGAGCATGAATACAAGACCAAGCCGGGATGGATCTGCAATGCAAACCATCACGAACGCTTTTTCAAAGCCACATTACATGTCAGTAACTCGCCCACCCTGTTGAATATGACTTAGATTGACATCTTAGCAGCGATGGGCGTTGGCTGAGGTTGGTGGTCTCTGGTAGTAATAGGTTGATGCATCTCTCTAATGCACACGCCGTAACGCAGGGACCAGTGTGCGTGTGCTGAATGCCGAAATGTAGAGACGGCTCAGCGAAAGATCAATGTACTCAAGGTGAGTCGCGCTTGTCTCTCTGACAAGAGACGCGCTCACGAAGGGGATCTAGAACCCAGCCGCCGGCAAGATTACCGCGTCAAATGAGATCGAAAATGCCGATGCCGAAGGAAGTTCATTCCAAGTGACTTGTGAGCCAACATTCGTCTGCCGTTGGAAGTCGTAATCACTAACAGTTTGTATAGTCGAGGATGGCCATATTAGTATCTTCCCTTCAAAGGTATTTGAATGGAGAGTGAGGCGGAGAGGACCACGTCTTCGTGATCTCACTCCAGAGTGAGTGAGCTTGTATCTCCAAGTATTACTGCCGTTGGCTCACTTATACGATAGGATTGAGCACTGGCAAGCCACCATCAGCGCTGACCCCCCAACGGTGGAATATGAAGACATCCAGACCGGCAATGGAATGGGAAACCTGTTAGCTAAGATAGTGAGTTGCCTAAAGTCGACGGGTAATACCAGCACTAACAGCGTTCAGGCTACTTCGGGCTTCTGCTTCGTTGACAACATGCCCGCGACACCAGAGGCATCTCAAGCACTACTTGAACAAATTGGACCCATCCGAAACACTCACTATGGTACATGAGCTGGGACCCTTCACGCGTTCTTTAGTAGTTCTGACCAGATCTCAGGGGGGTTTTACGATTTCACGTCGGACCTATCTTCGAAAGACACTGCCTATACGAGTGAAAGTCTTGAGCCACATACCGACACTACTTACTTCACTGAACCCATCGTGAGTCTGCCAGTCCTTTATACTCAGGGTACTTCGTCTCTGACTTTGGTCGGCCCCAGGGGCTCCAAGCACTCCACCTTCTCTCCCACACCAACGGCGAAGGCGGCCTCTCGTCACTTGTAGACGGCTATTCCGCTGCCCGCGAGCTCTCTGAACAAGACGAGTCCGCCTACGTTAAGCTCTCCACCACCCGCGTATGGGCACACGCCAGTGGGAACGAAGGCATTAGCATTCAGCCTGCTTCAAATTTCACTGTCCTAAAACATCTGCGCTGGGACAAATGGGACTGGGAGAGAACCAAAGATTCGCTGTCCCAGGTGCGTTGGAACACTGCCGATCGCACGGACGTAGAAGCGTCCCACAGGCCGGAGGGCCAGAAAAGCTGGTACGATGCTGCTACGTGAGTGACACTTTCACCTCAGATCGTTCATTTCTTTCAAGCGACAGACGCTGACCCGAGAAACCATCAGAGCCTTCGACAAGATCATCAGCAAGCCAGAGAACCAATACTGGTTCCAGCTCAAACCGGGAAAGATGCTAAGTAAGTGGCCCAAGCCTCCATATCGTGCTCCGAAACATAGCTAATGGCTAACGCCTTCCATCAGTCTTCGACAACTGGCGTGTTCTACACGGCAGATCCGCTTTCACTGGCAAGAGACGCATGTGCGGCGGCTACAGTAAGCTTTTCCCCTCATCTTTGATTTGCTTGTCACTTCCAAGACGCAAGAGGCTAATTGCCGTTTGCTCTGTAGTCAACCGCGACGACTGGATCTCCAAATATCGTATGACGAACTTCAGCAAGGAGAAGGTCATGGCAGCGACGTTTGTTGGGTGATCATCGCGTCTGAAAACCAGCAACGGAGTTCATTCAAACAGCTTTGCGCTAGGGACATCAAATCAACCACCCGCGTTGTTAGAGAAGAAATTAGTACAGAGCATATTAAACCCAGCATATAACACATCACCCTCCCATCAGCCTCTTCATCATCAAAACCTCATGCTTCGTGACAAACACTCCATTCCCCATCGGTCCACCACCACACCCGCCCTCATCCCCGTCCCCATCTAAAGCGTCGATAAATTTCGCCACTTTCCCTCCCTCCCATTGGCCAGCATCGTTGGTCCAAAACACCCGCTTGATTCCCACGGCGTGCATGTAAGAAATGCAGCGATAGCAAGGCCGCGAGGCGTGGATTGCTTTGCGAGGGATGGCTGAGCTTGCCGCGACGGGTGGGCGAGAGGGCGGGGAGGGGCTGCGGAGCTCGTCGTGGAGGGAGCCGGTGGAGCCTAGAGTGCTTATGCTGGTTGTAGATGAGGACAGAGACGGGGGCTCAGAGTTGGAATCCTCGGAGACTGTATCCTTCACTTGCTCTGGGGTCTTGCGTGGTGTCTCGGCTCGAGTGCGCTGTGAAACGGTGCTTGCGCTTTTGTTCCAACCCAGCCGGGTCACGTAGAGATCGGCACCTACGAGACGGGGATGCTTTTTGCGGTCGTTCACCTCGGTGCGTGATTTGCCTGTCTCGCCTTGTGGGAGTAGTATGCGCTCCAGCTGCTCCTGGTCGGGGTCCTTTGATTTCTTGGCCTGTATTGCCGTTAGCCTTGCTTCCTTGCATTCATTTCATGATGATAACCTACCTTCTTGCCACCTTTCTTGGACTTTACTCGGTCCGGAGAAACACTTTTAGAATCGGCATTATTCGTTACATCATCAGTCGTTCGGTAATCGTATCCTCGTATGGTACGTGGTCCATCCGCTCTAGATTCAGACGCAGAGCGCTGTTGTCGCTGTGGGTATGAAGACCCGCGCGGTGTCCGTCTCCCGGAACGAGCGTTGTTGTGATGTTGACTGTGATACTCGTACTGTTGATGTTTCCCTTTCTTCTCGTTCTGATTCAGGTGTTTCCCAATACTCTTCTCGGCCTGAAAGGCCTTGTCCTCGCCTTCCGGCAGCCGCTTGGTCAGATCCAGATTGTTCAGCTCCACGGCGTTGAGATGTGGAACTTTCAAAACGGCACTCTTGAACCTGGGCCTTGCCACCGGAGATGGTGGTGGCGCCGGTGGCCTCGCAGATGCGCTCGACGTACGTCTTGAGCACGTCCCGTCGTAGTCGTTCTTTCTTCTTGTCTCCACGCGGTAGTTTAAAGCACGGCTTCTCGCGGGAGAAGGTGCTGCAAGCCATGTTGGAAGAGGTGGACAGTGCGGAGTGGATAGCCATCATCTCTGAGTGCATGGAGAGAGGAGTGTTCGCGTGGGCACCGCCGCCGCCGCCCATTTTCTCAAAGGCCATGAACTCCTCGACCTCCATCTGCTGCTCCTGCTTGTCCTGCTTTCCCTTGCACTGCTTGAGCCTCATCTTCATGTCGGCCAAGGCAGGACCGTCGAGCGCGCTGTTTGCGACGCGGCCATGCTTGAGAGCGCCGCCATTGTACCCCGGGCGGTAGTCGTTGTAGCCTTGGCCAATGACCTTACCACCACGAACGATGATACATCCATGGCGGTAGTGAAGTGGAGATTTCGTTGCTTGCTCAAGGCAGAGCGTGAGGTAATTGTCCGTTTTCATTTCGATGTTCGTCGTTGGGTCTGGAGGTGAGAATGTTGGTGAATTGCTAGGGTGTAAATTTTGTGCGGATGGTCTGTTGTCGGACGCGTAGTGACAGAGAAGGGTATAGAGGCCTTAGGATTGACAGATTATCTTTGGATCGTTGTACGTCGTGAAACTGATCGTTGTTTACTAAGGACGATCGCTGCTTGCCCTGAGGAATGACATGTGAAAGTGTGGGATGTCAAAGCAAGTGCAGGTTTGCCGATTCTCGGTATGCTTTGGCGCTGACCTCGACATCACCTCTTCATCGAACAATCAGATTGTTTACTGAGCACATAGCACAAATATGTGTAGCATATCGACGGCTATACAGTATGCTTGCTTGATCCCTGAAATTCCTCACATATTCACTGCTACCTCATTCCATATTGTACTCACAGGAAGTTCTCTTGTCTCACTGTTCTATCGAGAAGGGTCTCACATGAAATCTTGCAGCTTGAACTTCATGATACGGGTTAAAAAGATAGTCGACTAGCAGTTTAATCACGGGCAAATGGGAAAGTCTGATCTTGATTTTTCGCTTGCAGAGACTTATGAATCATATGCGGTGCGTACCATTCATGCCAGCCGCATGCGAATTGCGCCCTTCCTAGTTGCGCCCTTCCTAGTTGCTACCGAAGGGTGCTCGAGAACACACCGACACATGACTTTTTACTCCCGGCTTCACGTGGGCGATGATCTGGGGCATTTCGGCAATTTCTGGATTGTGATTCGATCCGTGACAACAGTACTTTGATGCTCCGAATGACCCAAGATGTTTTCTGTAGGATATGCATCTAGAGCACTAGTGGATCACATTTTCTTCTTTCGACGTCACTTACGGGAGCTGGATGACCAGCTGACTTGAAAGCATCTCGGCGCTCTTCGACTCGAGACTCGAGACTCGAGACTCGAGCTGGCATTCCCATCTGCCATTTTGATATCGGTACATATGGCCATGCTGACTACATCACTCTGGCCCAAGAGACACGATACTCTTCGAGTGTATCTGAGAAGAGTCGAGTTTCTCCAACAACCAATTGCGGCTCTGCGGAGGTAGGATCTGCCGACCCGGGTAGGTTCATGTAGGTACGAAGTACTTCGGAGGCTTATTTGCAGGATGAAAGCGCTTGCCCAGATAAGCAGTGTTGCAGAACATCATCTCGATCACAGCCTACTTCCGGTCGAGTCAATTCTTGCATTGACTTCCCTCCTACGGCACGGCCAAATGCGGTATGATCTCAGCGGCTCATCAAGCTGTAGACCGACGATTTCCTCGCCAAGGAGCGATGATCTTCCTTTAGCATAGTGAAGGCGGCATACGCTTCAAATGGCACGCGCCTTTTCACGGTCGATCACGACAATGACTCTTCCAATAGGGACGAGCGCTTGTGATCGGCCCTTGGCCCTGGTCGACGGTAAACAATCACAAGGTAGTATAAAAAGATGATCTCCCTCCCTTCCCAAACTCTGGTCCTTCTCAAGTGCCTAAGACAACAGCAACCCGAGAAAGCGAAGGACAACGTCCTACGCGCCATGGCGTTCATACTCCTGACCAAAACCTTGCTATACTCGACCCTAATCACAGCATCTCCAATCTTCAAGCGTGCATTCCCAGCACCAGAACCCATCACCGGAGATGCCATCCAAGGCCACGTCCACGACCCCAGCATAATCCGCCGCTCCGACGGCACCTACTTCCTCTTCACGACCAACGACCTCATCAACATCGCCACCGCCCCCTCCATGTCCGGCCCCTGGACCCATCAGGGCTCCGTGATCCAAGGCAAATCTCTCATCGACCTCCCCAACAACGATGACCTCTGGGCGCCCGACATCACCAAAGTCGACTCCACCTACTACCTCTACTATAGCGTCTCGGACTTCGGGGCCAAAAACCTCTCAGACATCGGCGTCGCCACCTCCCCCTCCCTCGAGCCCAACTCCTGGACCGACCACGGCTCCATCGGCATCCCACCCTCCATCCGCTGGAACAGAATCGACCCCAACCTCTTCCGCGCCTCCGCCGATTCCCCCTTCCTCATGGCCTTCGGCTCCTTCCACCAAAACATCTTCCAACTCCCCATGGCCGACCCGCCCCTCCGCGTCCTCCCTGGCGCTGAAGCATCCCACCTCGAACGCAACACCACCAACATGAACATGGAAGGCGCGTACCAGTTCTGGTGGCCCACGGACGGAAAGCCGTTCTACTACCTCTTCTTCAGCGGCGGGGCGTGCTGCAATTCTCCCGATGAGCTCGCGCCGCCGGGCGAGGAGTATCGCATCAGCGTGTGTCGCTCCACTTCGCCAACTGGTGGGTTTGTAGATAGGCAGGGCAGGGACTGTATGACTGAGAACGGGGGCGAGGTTTTGTACGCCAGCCATGGGGATGTTTACGCACCGGGCGGGCAGGGGGTTTTCTATGATAAGGGATTGGGGGAGGTGGTGTTGTATTATCATTATGTTAAGCCGAGTGTGGGGTTTGAGTATGAGAGGTCCTTTTTTGGGTGGAATCGTTTGGACTTTGTGGATGGGTGGCCGGTGGTTGTTGGTTGAGTTTGTGGGAGATGATGGTGAGGGTTCTTGTGGGTCTGTTGCATTGGGGTGTTGATGGCTGTTAGGTAGGGTGAGGTTTGGCTGAGGTCAGGGGCGAGAGTGGCATTGCGGCGTGTTTGAGCAAGGATGCTTAAGGCGATGGCGTGAAGTCGTTGGGAATCGACTGGATGGGGAGCTCATGAAAACGTATTTGAGGAAATAAAAAGCCAGAAAAGGCTTATACTGATTTGGAAGTGATGTGATTATTTCCTACCATGGCTATTCATTCTACATACGGGTCATAACAATCGTGTCGCAAAGGCATGCGAGAGTATCTAAAGAGTCTTCCAACAAAACCCACCAATCAAAAAACAAAATTCGTGACAAAAGCTCTACTCCAAAAACAATCGACTCATCAATGCGGCACGCCCTTGATGCCCAACCCAATAGCCTCTCCCACTCTAGCGCGCTTAGCAGGAGGCTCGTCTTCACCTGCTCGCATCACGTTGGCTTTCCTGACTGAGCCAAACAGCCTTCCTTGCCGCAGGTTGCTTGCGTCACGTCGCGCATTCGGTGTTGGTTGGTCATACGTCTGCGGACGGAATTGTTCGGGCGCCGCGCGGAGCATACGAGAAGCGGACAGAGAAGCTTGCGATTCTGGGATCTCGTTCGGTTCGAGGATGTCTGTTTCCGCTTCGCTGTCGTTCTCGTCTTGTTCGTGGTCGGACGCTGAGACCGTGCCGTCTGAGGGCGGGCCTTGCGTGCGTTTCACGGGCAGGGCGTGCTGGGTGTAGACGTCTGGAGTGCGGAGGTTGCTTGTGCGCGGTGCTGGCGCAGTTGAGGGGATTGCGAGTGGTTGATGATTACCCGTTGGGGTTTGGAAGAGGGGTGGCTGTTTGCGCGAACGTTTGGGCGTTACGGGCAGGCTGATGTTGCGCGAATGCCCTCTCTTGGGCTTTCCTGCGCCGGCTTCTTGGCTTGCCATCTCGGAGGCTTGCAGGAGTGCGGCGAAGGATTGGGGTTGACCGTGGCTCTCTGCATGCGGGCGGCGAGGAGTGCTGTAGATCGACCTTGGGGTGCTGTCGAAGTGTCTTCCAACGCTAGCGCTCCTGGCGCGGTGCTGATCCTCACGATGTTTGATAATGCGTTCGCGCATCATGAGGACTTTGTCAGACAGACCTGCGATCTCAGTGTCTTGACGAAAGATGATTTTCTCCTGCTGCCGGCGCTCGGCATCCAGCAAGCTGTTCGTGTCTGTGAGGCGCTGGATGTCGGTACACATGCGACGGTAGAGGTCTTTCTGCACAGGCACAGTGTCGTCTTGGATCGGAGAGGACTTGAGAGGCGCAACGTGAATCTTGGCCTGTTCCGCGACGTGGATGACCTCGTTTTCGCATTGCGCCATGCGCGCCTCCACTGCCATGCGCTCCATGGCAGCAGCACTTTCTTGCGCCAGCATCTGATACTGCAGTCTGTGGTGAGCAGCAGACATTTTGGCTTCTTGGTATGCGGCTTGGAGTTCTGCGACCTTGGTGCGCAATTCTTCCGTCGAAGCTGTAGCAATTTGATCGTCGGTCATTGTGCGCGCGAATCCTGCGACAGAACGACTGGTCGATTCCTGGCTTGATGTATCGATAGTCGGCGGAGGCGTTGACATGTGGGAATCCGACGAGGCCGGAGTTCGCGACTTTGCGCGGCCATTGTTGGGTACCTGAGTAGACGGCGGCGGTGTCAGGCTTGTGGTCGCATGGTCGACGCGATCAGCCTGCTCCTTTGCGACGGCGTCTGTGGTCGCTTGCGGTATGCTTGCATGCGATGGCTGAGGAGTAATCGGAGCGCCGGTCTTGGTCTGCGGTACGAGACCGGACGATACGTCATTGTCGGGCGAAGTCATTTGATGTATGTTGATATCGCGCGTGGTGGCGCAAAGGCGGAGTAGGTGCAGATGTGGTTGGCGACAATGCGCGACAAATGGTGTAGCGATGATGGTATGACTGCAGGATGTCGCAAAGCAGTTGGGAGTGGGAGTCGGTGCGCGTGGCGAGGAGCCGTGAAGAATAGAGCGTGGGCACCCTCGTCTCGGTGGCCGGGGCCGTTATGGAGACTAACGGTGGGTGGTGGGAGGAAGTGGGAGGAGGTTGGAGTAGTGTGACGCGCACGGTGATGGGCTTCTCACGCTGTTTGTTTGCCCGCCCCGTTAGAGTTGAGTGCTTGCATTAGCTCCGGCCCTACCCGACGACACCACAGCAACCCCTGGGGAAGGAAGACTAGGGGACTAGGGGACTAGGGAGTGCTGCTGCTGTTGCAAGCTGGGACGAGAGAGCAGTCGACTGGAAGAGGCAATCGTGACCTGGTCTGACTGGCTGTAGCAAAGAGCACCAACCCCCATTGAACTGCACGCCCAGCACTCGACTCGCATCCTTGCCCTTCAGAGACCCTTCCCTCTAGCACAGACACGCTAGAGGGACTAGATACACACCTCAAAACATGGAGCCTCCTTCACATACCGCCATCAAGCCAACGGGCATACCACGCTTGGGCTCGAGGCTCCCTGTCTTGGACAAGAAGCCCTCTCGGCTGCCGGCTCCGTCGTCGATCCCAAAACAGACGCCTGCACCACAAGTCAGGTCCAGCTCAGCGAGACCGTCTCCAGCCCAACGATCGTCGTCAATCGCGCCTCCAGCAAGGTCTGCTAGTAGCACTAGGACGCCTGCTGTTCCCACGCCTCGCAGAGGCATCCCCAGTGCAGCGAAACCAACCGCCACTTCGACGATCCCTTCAAGGCCTCGTGCGGCTCCGCCAAGGCCGTCTTCAAGGTTGCGGAGGCCGACCCAACCTTCTAAGCCTCGTCAACCTGTCACTGAGGACGAAGAGAATCACGATCAACTTGGATCCTTAGATGGCTTTCGAACGGCCTCGCGACAGGGCTTCCACGACGATGATGTATCCCCCGAGGAGCAATCCGAGCCTGTGTTTTTGGAAGAAGAGGACGAAGTGACCCCCCGACCTCGGAAGTCGTCACGTCCGTCTCTGTCAGATCGAACCATTGAGAGTCTGCAATCCGTTCCATCAACTCCAAAAGACCGTCGAAGGTCGAGCTTCTTTTCTGCAGAGAGTCCAATGGGCCCGCCACCCAGGCCATCATCAAGCATGAGTCACGCTAGCAGCGTCAGTAGTAGGCCTGAGACCAGCGACGGCTCGTTTGTGAAACCAGCCATCCCCTCAGCGAAGAAAGTACCTGCAAGTGCAAGACCGGCATCACGCACTTCTCTAGGCGGCTTTGGCTTCACTCCCGGTGGAAGTCGAAGAAGCGTGAGCTCATCAAGGAGTGTGAGCTCATCGTTCACGACAAAGCTGCAAAGTGCCAAAACCTCAGTCCCACCGTTGCCAAATCCAGCTTCACCATCGAAGCCAGCCAGCAAGACACTCGCGGCAAGGCCTTGGAAGCCCCGCGCTGCGGTCGGCGATGCATTCGCTCCTATAGCAAAGAAGGAGACGGTGCCTCCTGCTTCAAAGCCAGGATCGTCTGCTCCTCCTCCCGTAAAGTCTTCATCTTCAGCTTTGCGTGAACAAATTGCTGCAGCCAAGGCCGCAGCACGTAAAGAACGTGAAAGTGAGTCGCAGAGACCATCGAACAACGCACTTCCACAAATCGACGGTGCCGTCGACGATGACTTCCATTCCGATCCTTTCAATCAGGGCCCGAAGGATGAAAAACATATACTGCGCAATCGCGTCAATAATGCCCGCATGGACGGCAAGTTGAACATCGCCGCCATGGGACTCAAGGCCATCCCACCTGAAGTGCTGAACATGTATGACGCCACAGCCATGGAAGAAAGCAAAGTAAACTGGGCCGAAGTCGTCGATCTAACAAGATTCATCGCTGCGGACAACGAGATCGAGAACATCGAACCCGACGTCTTCCCCGATAAGTCGTTTGACGAACTGAATGATGAAGAAGATAGCAAAGGCAACCAATTCGGCGGTCTTGAGATCCTTGACCTTCACGGCAACGCATTGGGATCTATACCGATGGGCCTCCGAAGGCTGGAGAGACTCGCCTCCCTGAATCTCTCGCATAACAAACTCGATAGCAGCGCCCTTGATATTATATCCCAGATCAAGCCTTTGAAAGAGCTGAGACTTGGCAATAACGGCATCACCGGCCACTTGCCACTCTCACTGACAGAACTGCCATACTTGGAAGTCCTTGAACTGCAGTCTAACCGCTTGTTGGCGCTGCCAGATGCACTTCGCGAGCTCGTAAATCTGCGCGTACTCAATGTTAGCAACAACCAACTCACTGACCTTCCCATGGAGGCGCTGCAACACGTCCCTCTGCAAGAATTGGACGCCAGCTCCAACTCTCTCATTGCAAGTCTCTTCCCTCTGGGTTGTGCTGCCGAGCATCGTACCCTTCGCTCGTTGAATGTCGCCAATAACTCTTTGGCGACCCTCACGTTCCTCGAGCAATTCGACCTGCCGCTTTTGCAGACGCTCAACGTTTCCAATAACCATCTAGCTGCGCTCCAGCCTCTTCATGGCTGCCCAGGACTCATCACTCTTACTGCTGGAGAAAACAAAATCTCAGTGCTACCTAATGACTTCACCGAACTGGCTCGTCTGCGTCACGTCAATTTCAGTAGTAACGATCTCCGTTTGGTACCTTCGGAAGTTGACATGTCTCGAGTCGAGAACATCTAGCTATTCAAACCGCTACCTTGGCCGGGGAGCCCTTCCTACACTACCATAGAGTATCTCTGTCAGGGCTGAAAGTGCCAATGTCAGAGGTGCGGATTTTCCTCCCCTTGTCCTCTGATTTCTTTTTCTTATTCACGTCGATCGTTGCCAGTGCGATGTCTGCACCCAGCTCAGTGTCGCGCATGACGCGGATGAACTCCGGACTCTCCTGAAGAGCCTCAAGATTCTTAGCGCAGTAGGTTGCGAGCATTGGGCGTGCGAAAAGATCCGTAGACGTCGTTGAATTCCAGACAATTTTGAGAGTAGGGAGTAGCCCGTTGTGCGTCGGCTTTTGTGTTTGTAGTAACATTCCCATCTCGTGAGCCACCGACTTCTTGAGATCCGGCAGGCTGTACTTTTCTGCCGCGGCATAGACGTGAGCGTGGGCGCTAAGGCAGAACCATTGATCTTGGCCTTCCTTGCGGAAAAAGTAGGGCATGTTGTAGAGAAAGCGCAGCATAGCATGGACTGCCTCTGGGTCGTCATCGTGAAGCTCGACGTCCTTCTTCTCCGCCTCCTGTGTCTTGTCAATATTGCACCACTTCCGCTGCAGGGTTGGATCGATTTACCTCAAACTGGCCACAGAGCATCTTCCTGAAATACAACGACCCACGGGCAAGGATGACCTTGTGGGCGTTCCAAGTCTTGGTGCCAGACTTGATCATCACGTCGGAAAACTTTGGGTTATCGAGGAAACTGGGCAGGTGCTAGTCAGCGTAAGGTTCATATACAAGGTCTCAGCTCATACCTTTCGATTATGCAGCCCGTCAAGGCTCCAGCTTGCACGATGTTCTCCATGCTACGTTGGATGAGGTGCTGTCAAGAGAGGATTGGTGATGGGTGGGTTAAGGTTGCGCTTTTGTAATGAGCAGAGTCCGTGTGACATGTGAGCTTCACTTCCAACGCTCTTGGCATTCATCTGCAGCGATTCACATCGAGCCGTGCCTAAGCGATTGTGGCCTTCCTGGCTCTTTCTCATCTAAGCCACCTTCCGCGCTTCTTGTTTTGATTCACGTTGACACCCAAAGCATAACATCCGCCGCACAACAACCTTCGAGAGAGTCTCAAGCATGGCGCAACAGCAAGGGACGACCGGGCAGAGTCCGCCGTACTCTACTTATTTCGACGACCCTACTTTCTCCGACGTCACCATTAAGCTCCGTGGACGTGACGTGAGGGTACATCGTATCGTTCTTCGTCGCAACTCCAAGTATTTCGCCAACTTTCTCACGGGGAGATTCATGGTAAGCCCAAAAGTCCCACGCCCTCTTTGCCACAATTGGTGATTCTGACTAGAGCAGCCGGGAGGAGGCTCGCAGGAGATTTCGCTTGATGACGACAACCCCGACGCCATTGTCCCCATCCTTCGCTACATCTACGGGCTGCCGTACGCAACAGATGACCCGAAGTGGCGCGACGGCGTCAGTCTTCTTCCTCAGGTCTGGGTGTACCTCACCACTGGAAAGTACCAGATCGAAGGGTTGCAAGATGAGGTCCTGCAAGCCATGAGCAGCATTCTCGCCCGCAATGACTGGAGTGATGCCGGACGCAACAACCGTGTCTTCGAAGCCACTAGTTTCCTCATGGCCCTCCGTGCCATGATTGGGTGCACTTCATTGAACGATGATCAAAGCCGTGATCTTTTCGTTGACCACTGCATCGACAATAAAAGCGAGTTCATGAAGAGCAGAACCTACTGTGTGACGGTGTCAACGTATATTCGGGAGCTTTGGGTCGAGATCGTTCTTTGCGAGGAAGGCGAGGATGTCATCGACACATCGGCGGGTTCGCCGACCTCAGAGCGAGTCTTCAACATGCGTGGCTGCCTCGCTTTGTGCGAAGAGAGATTCCCGAGAGGAATGTTTCAAGCCAACCTTCACACTGTGGGGTTTACGCGCTCGGAACACGGAGCATTCTTGGTGGAGTAAGCGCCTACAGTGATGCAACCTGGCATCGCTGTGACTTGTTTAGAAGATTTCGATAGTCTGTAATGTGTAATTGCATCGTCTGACTCACCTTCCGCCATCCATGTTTTTTGTTTCACGTCTTGGAGACAGAAGGAGTTGACTTGCCAGACATTGCCCACCTGATGCCATCTATTGCCCTCTCGTATGCTTTCTTCTGCCCTACGCACCCCATCTGGAAAAGCTAAGTCCTTCGTTTGAGCCTCTGAATTCAATCAGCTGTCGTTGCGAAACTCACAGTAGTCGCCAGCACAAGGATGAGCGTTTCCCGACACCGCCAAACAGACGTGAAGTCGTGAATTTCAGTCACGTGATCTCGAACCTCATGTCCCGCTGCTCTTGGAGTATCGGCATCCATTAGCACATGAGCTAGCGTTTGGAAGTAGAACGCAAGTTCGAAGGCATTGTGGAAAAGGAAGTTGGCCTTTTGTGGTACACCAGTCATCACATCTTGACATGCATGTCCCTCTTATTCGTCCCAGACTCGGATTCAAATTGGCTGAGAAGTCACTATCAAAAGAATCGCTCTATGAAGCATTCCTTACACTGCGCTCGACTCTATTCTTACTGCTTTCAAAACTGATCATTGTTGCTAAACTGAAGACAGGAGCGAACCCACGTTTTTGTGCGACATGGGCGGAACCGAGATCATCACAGGTCATGGCCTCTGGCACGATTAATTCGATTGCATTGTTTCTATGGAAGAATAGGATCCATCTTGGCCGCAACATGTGCGTTTCTCCTCGACACCGCGCAGAGGTGTGGACCGAATCGTCGAGGTGGGTTTTTAAAGAGGTTGGCCCTTGCCTCGAGTCTCGCGACACTCCTTCTGGTAGCACCGCATATCCGATCGATGAAATCGACAGCAGCTTTTGTTGCGTCGCAATGATCTTGCTATCTGGCAGCACCCTTCTTCAAGAGGACCACCGCTGTGATCATTGCGGTAACAGCTTCTGCGTTACCGCCTTGACTTTCTGTAGTGATGTTCCTTTTCGAAGCACTACTGTTGTTGATGATCGCAGCGACAACAGCTTCTGCCGTTGTCGACCCAATCTTTCTGTCTAGAAGCGCTCTTTCCAGAGCACCACTATTGTGATATCAGTGACAACAGCTTCTGCCTTGTCTCTGATATAGTGGCAATCCTTCTCCGAGCACCGTCATAGTGTCCTGGGAACCCCATATCACAATATCACACCCCCTCGTTTGATTTGTACCATTGGAGGAAGTCACTGGCTCAATCGCCATTGTATTGGCGGCGGCGACCACGGCCACCACCACGGCCACCACCACGGCCACCACCACGATCACCTCCACGACCACCTCCACGACCACCACCACGACCACCACCACGGCGTGTATTGGTATGACCGGCGGCCGTGGCAGCGGCTTTGGTGGCGGCTCTGGCGGCTTTGGCGGCGGCTTTGGCGACGGCTTCTGCGGTGGCGGCTTTGGCGGCTGCTTCTGCGGCGGCTCGCTGGCGGGCAGCTTCTTGAGCTTCTCTTCGCCGGACTACCATGGTTGCTAAGCAGAGATCCCACGTGAGCTCATCATTGTCCATGAGCTCGCGAAATCTAGGAGACTGCTCGTAAAGCCTCTCCATGATCGGAACGCAATGCTCTGCTAGCACCCTGCGCCCATGGCCAGTATCTCTGTGTGGAGTAGCATGCCAGATCATGTCGATCGTATCGACGAGTTCTGCTTCGCTCACGAGCAAAGCCGAGCCCTCGGCCAGAAATCGCCCGAAATGGCTCGTTGCCTCTTCTTTGAGGCGTTCCAGACCGTATTTCTCCGCCGTCACGTAGACGCGCGCATGTTTCGTGAGACTCCACCAAATGCCCCTTTGGTCGTCTTTGCATTTATCATGCTCCATAAAGTAGAGGGAGCGTAACAAGGCCAAGACTGACAACTGGTCATCTTCGAAGGGCTCAATTTCCTTCCTGTTCGACTCCTGTGCGCACCACGTTACTTGATTGATCATGAGTAGCTTCTGCACATGAACTTTTTACCTGGAAGACGCCATTGAACATTGTTCGGAAGTAATCCGAGTCGCGCATAAGAATGAACTTATGCGCCTTGATCGAGCAGTCTCCGAACGTGATAGTCACGTCGGAGTGCTACTCATTGTTGTAGTAGCTGGTCATTGCGTTAGCGAGTGTCTTGACAGATGAAATATGTTTGAGCAGTACTTTTTGTAATCTTCAACAGGCGTTGAAGAGGAGAGTGCTGGTAGCGCCATTTGATATGAGGTGCGCTGGTTATGTGGTGAGAGTGGGAGAGAATGCAGCAAACAGCAGAGGCAAGTATCCGGCAAGCCTTGACCACTTCTGACCTCACTTCACAAGCACCGAACGACGCACTTCGAACGCACTGTTAGATAGCATGTGATACCGTCGTAAAATCGCAAACTTTGGAACAATTCTCTTACATGTATATATGCGGGTAATTTCCATGCTGAATCCCTTTGGGCGCGCATAGTATCCTCCTCCTCCTACGCAGAGGGCCAGCCTCTCATGAAGTCCCAACACTCTCTCCGCTTTGCTTTCGAGTCACTCAATCGGGCGCTCTCGTGTCCATCAACAACTCGCATCTGATCTACTGTCGACATTCCTAGTGTAAACCTTTAATACACTAGGAAGTTGTTTCAGTGGCAGCAGTCTCCTTGGGAATCGAAGCAGTGGCGTTGCCAACAGCGCCCTCGATTGCTTCAACGGCTGAGCCAAGAATGTCATCAATTTGGCGACGGCTGACAGGTGCATCGACATCCTCAGGTACAGTTTCTCCAAGTTTACCGATGATATCCTCAGCAAGAGCAGAGACCTGGGCAAGAGAATCACCGGCTTGACGGCGGGCTAGAGCAGGAGCATCGCTCGCGGGAACAATACCTCCGACCAAGCCGTTGACCAAATCGGTTACCGGCGCAAGAGCATCATCGATTTGACGATGGCGGACAGCAGCATCTCCACCGCTTGGAACCAAGCCACCTACAAGTCCATTTACCAGATCGTTTACCGGCGCAAGAGCGTCGTCGATCTGACGACGAGCAAGAGTTGCACCCTCGCCTCCCCCAGACAGAAGACCACCAACAAGATCGGTCACCGGAGCGAGTACATCATCGAGCTGTCGACGGGAGAGCGTTGCATTCTTGCCTCCATCTGCCAGGCTCCCAACCAGTCCATTTGCGAGGTCGGTGGCCTGAGCGAGAGCATCATCCAACTGACGGCGGGAGAGGGTTGCATTCTCGGATGCGGTTCCATCGACGAGAGCACCGACCAAATCGGTGATGGGTGCAAGAGCATCTTCGAGCCGACGGCGGGCGAGGGTAGCGTTTCCGCTTCCACCGTCGAGCAGACCACCTACGAGGTCGGTGACAGGAGCAAGGGCATCGTCCAGCTGGCGACGGACGAATGTGGTGTTCTCGGAAGAGGCAGCGCCAGTGAGTCTTTCAACTAGGTCTGTGATTGGAGCGAGAGCATCTTCTACCTGACGGCGGCGGACAGAGGACTCAGAAGGGACCAGCGCTCCTGCAAGACCATTGACAAGGTCGGTGACTGGAGCGAGAGCATCGTCCATTTGGCGGCGACGTACGGCCGCTTCCGAAGGGATCAAGCCTCCAACCAGGCCGTCAACCAGGTTGGTGACGGGAGCCAGAGTATCACCAAGTTGACGGCGCTGCACAGCAGCACTGTCATATGGCATGGGGGCGCACAGTGCCAAGGTGGCAGTGGCCAGAGTAGTGAAGATGTACATTGTCGGCGAGTGGCTTGGTGGAAACAGCACATATGCTTCAAAGTCCTGCTTCGAAGAATAGAATGAAGTGAAGGTGTTGTGTAGGAGCGACTGAATGGCCGATGCTGAGTTCGTCAAGACCTGACAATGCAGGAATCATCTGCTCTTTATACCTGCGCTGCAGCCTGCTGACGATAGACTTGAGATGCCATCACGATAGCCATCTTCGACACAGTGATTGATCCACTGGCCCGGAACCCAGGCAAGAGTGTCACCAAGGGACAATCCTTCCAAGCGTCCTCACGCAACGAGATCTACAAGTCGTGAAATCGTTGCATGAATCCAACCTGGTACCCAATGTGAATAAAGAAAAGAGGATACTCGGCAAATGTTCGAAGATACGAAGAGTGCGGTAAGGCTCGAAAATCCGTGGTCTTCGCTGTAGCGGGCGATCAGTAACGCTACCCGCTTGTCGAGAGGTCAAACCGACATGCCATGATGCTGCCGTCGCTGGTACCCTAGAAACGTCACATCGTCGGCTTGTTCGTGGTCCTGGATTCGCATCCACGCAAAGTTGAGAGCCGTCGAACAAGTTCATCTGATATCCGCGGATCGATCGTTGTGCCTTGCATGCCTCTGCTAGATAGTTGCTTGAAGGGACCCCAGAGAAAGGTACGTTCTGGCCCTAGTCAAGCGTCCCGGCGGAGAATTTCCCGTTTCCATACGGCAACAGGAACAAGCGCGGCATTGTAGATCAGGCTGCTGATCACACCCCGTTGATTAGAATGTCTCCGAACCTTGTGTCTGCAGACGGTATGGCAGGTTTCACATTTGGAGTGCTTTTCAGGCTCGTTAGGCGCTTTGCACACGCAAGCAACGTTGACTTCGGGCCCGTTGAAGGTTCGCTGAGCTTTAAGGTGTGATCTGCTTTTCGGCAAATCAACAGATCATTTAATCTTGTTAATGTGAATCGCTCTATTACAGAGCTTGAGGTGTATACCACAGGCACTGTCACATAAGCTTCAACGACGCTCTAAGGCGGCTCGGTGCTCATGCTGTTCTGATGGCTTCGGTTCGGCGAATCATTATCAATCAGTCCATTCCATCGTTCAAGTCTGGTACGGTAGGACTCAGGGAAAGATAAGGGGGAGGTCGCTGCCGATAGAGGTGCTGCGGATCGATTGGGATTTGATGGCTGGCTCCCACGTCTGGGAAACATAGGACTCTGGGGGGAGCTTGGGGTTTTCGGAGGATACTCGTGTATCTGAGTGCGACCAATGACAATCAAGAGCAAGTGAATTCGGCTAGACGGACGGTTCGGAGAGTTGCCCTTGCTACATTGCGGCAACGCCGGTGCTCCGGAGAACTTGAAAATTTCTCGACTCTGATAACCGGCATACACATGGCAAGATTGATACTGAGCCTTTACATGAAGCTGCCCGATCGCCTCCAAACCATCCAGTGCAAAACAGCGCAAAGTCTGCTCCATCTCCGGGGGCGCCGGAGGAACGCTCGATGGTTTCGCGGCTCTCGGTGATCTCTCCGAGGTCGGGAACACTGAGTATATAAACAATAACGAAAAATTTTCGTCGTTACAACACCGTGGTGGCCGAGTGGTCTATGGCGCTGGTTTTAAGCGTCTTGGCATCAAGACGAAAACACCAGTGGAGCAATCCGCGCGCGTTCGAACCGCGTCCACGGTACCATTTCTTTTTTTTTCCGCCCCAAAGACTAGGACAACGAGTACAGCCTGCCTAGGCGATTCCCTTTGCTCCAACCCCGACGGAACTGGTTGCCAGATAGTTTCTTTACTGTTCAATCGATGACAGACTGTATTCACTAAAGTGCTGCGCCGAGGCGTCCCGACGGTGTTGATGTATGTGAAGTCAAATCACGTGACTTCCCCAAGTAACATCAAATTGCGCCCGCAATGCATAGACGCCAGTGTGGGGAAGCCAGAGGGCGGAGGGCAACGTTTGAATAGCAGTTTGGTCTTGCAGAGGCATATATTTCACAAGACTAATGATCATATGCTAGCTGTTGTTAGGACTTCATGTCAATCCTCCCCCGTCCGTCGCGGCATAGCAGTGCCAGCAATCAGCACTTTCGTCCTTCGATGATCATGTCACAAGCTCACAAAAGGAGCATGTTCGCGCCCTGATTTCACTTTCTTGTATAATGATACCTCACTGCTCTCGCTTTGTCGCAAGGGTTTAGACAAACGAAAAGTTGCCTCTCCGCGGCAAGACGGCGATTTCGGTATACTGCATGTTCTCTCACCAACATGGCGATGACAGAGATGCTACACTAGAGAAACGCATACCTCAATGGGTACAATGCAAATTTCACCCTATCGTATTGGGTGGCATTAGCATCAAAGTGACGGAGATGCTTGATTAGACGGACATCCCTATCAATGGAGAGGACACAAATTCTAATGATCCATGCAAGATTATACTAGGGATGGAGAATCAAAACATGGCATTCCGATTTGGACGTGTCATTGTTTTCACTCGATGTCAAATCACCCCATCGTCCAGGACCTTGTTGACACCCGTGGTGGCTAGAGTGACGGCAGGATACATTTCAAGTATTCAAGAAGCATCAGTTCAGTTCTTATCTCTCGTTCTATCGTTAACACCTATTCACTCGTTCCTACTCAGGCGTGTGTGGTCAGAGGCACCAAGGACTGGCTCGGCAGAATCATCACCTTTTCCGCCGCTCAAATCGTCAAGTCCACTATTAATTCTGTCCCAAGTCCTTCGGGCTGTCCACCGCTCAGCTTGAGGAACCTCCCACACTTTCCCCATACCGCCATCAGTTGTATGTCTCCATAGGGGGTCTTCTACCATACCGGGACCATTCCCAACTGTGTTGGCTACTCTCTCAGCCTCAATCAACCACTCGTCCCACTTGCGTGTGAAAGGCACGAGCCGCCCTAGGCGAAGCCATTCGACACTCTTAGTCACGATCACGGCTTTGCCTACTGCGTCCATGTACGTATCGTTCCTTGGACCACCAGCAATGCCTTGCTCTTCCAACTTGAAACGGGAAAAATCCCAATGCAAGCGTTGCGGCAACGCTGCAGCCGCCCAATGAGCTGCATTGAGAACAAGGTACGCTCCTGTCCAGCAGAATTTGAGGGGCAGCTTCGCATTTGATAGGACAATAACTCCGAGCATCAGCACCAAAGTTCCCGCAAGAGATATCATCCGATATGTCGTGCCGTTTCGAATATGGTACTTGATTTCGTCGACCCCCCAGAAAAGCTCGCGCGCGACTTCTTCCTCGCAGAAGACAATCAGGAAGCTTTTGTTCGGGTATCGAATCACCAGATCGCCTGGTGGAGGTACCGAGCCTGGTTTGTGATAGCGAGGAAGCCTCAGCTCCCATTTGTTGCTGATCCCAACCAAGGTAGAGAGTCCAGATAGGAGTATAGTCGCTACCAAAGACATGCCGTCCCCCAACGCAATCGAGATGATGAGCAGGGCGATGGATATGAAGAAGCCGAGCAATGTAACCCAGGCTAGCGGTCCCAGTGCCCTAAGTCCCACCAAGGGGAGGCCATGTTGCTCCGGAGACTTAGATACGTCAGGCTGCCCTCGGAAAAGAATGTCTGATCTCGTGACAGGTCTCTCTCGTAGATCTTCGTCGATTTGAACATTTACACATCGCACTGTAAATGGCGGCATCTCCTTGTCCCTGGTGAATATTAGTAAGCAAGAAAAAGGTGAGCCAAGGGTTGCCTACAATAAGACGTGTGCTATCTGGGGAATTTGCTCTTTAAGATTCCCGGAGTGGACGGCTGTGATGATAGCTGGTTCTGATGGCAGGGCAGCTGGACGAACTGTTCGAAGCAAAGCTTGTGGTGCTGGTATGAGTCGAGGCAGGTAGAAAAGACAAGACAAGGCTGAGATTTGAGCGGTTGAGAGAATTGATCCCTCTCCTAGGATCGCGAGAAACCCGACTATGTCCAGTTGAAACTCATTGAAGTTGTCTGACCACAGCATCCGCCAGGTGGGGCCTGGGATAGCTAACTGATCGTCTTCCAGTGCGCTCATGCTTTCAACAAGGTCCTTGATATATCTTGATGCAAACAGATCGTTGGCCAGGCTTGAGGAAAGACGAGTATTTCTAGCCTTGAGTGTGTCTGGCGCCCAAAGCGAACAGCTGCATGACAACGTACCTAGGCGCCTGGCCCTAAGCCATACCGCTTCAGCCTCATGCAGGCGTGAGTTGGTGCAGTCGTTGGTTGGTCCAACGCACCCAACATGGTTGCCTTCTCGTCACTCGATGCCTGTGGATGCCTGTGGCAACAATACTTGTGGTTTTATTGTGACGGCTACATCGTTTCGATGTCCTGGCTGGAACAGAAGATGTGACCTAGTCGTGAGATTGGTAAACCGGTGGCGCCTTCGACTGCATGCCATGGAGAACTGCTTCGAGAACTTTGAACAGAAATCTGGTGAAAAGAGTGTCGTAGAAATGTAGAGAGAATGGGATGATCACTGTTGATGGTCGTCATCTTGATCTTGAGACCATACGATTTCGACAACGGGCAATGAAGAACAAGGGCCATCAACATCCATGATGTTTGTTGAGCTCCTCATATTCAGAAGTGGATGTTACAGTAGACGTCTTCCGATATATCAAGTAATCATTGAGACATCTTATTAGTCCAGAGTTGAGTCCTCTCTTGGCGCAATCCAACCGCCATCAGCTCGTGACAGCTTGCCCCGTCCTTGGTGTCGCGCGAGCTCTCCGCTTGAGTGCATGCGCGCGTTACAAGCCACTACTTGCACTGTCATAGTTCATTTCATTACACAACAACCTCACAATCATGGCTGACGAAGACAAAGACAAGGCCGAGAAGGTCGCAGCGGCGAAGAAGCGTGTAGGTGCAAATGCACACAGTCCCTGAGTGTTGAGGTACTTACGAAACGAACAGTACGAACAACTCAAGAAACAAAAAGCCAAGGGCGACAAAAAAGGAGGCGGCAAGAAGAAGGCAGAAAAGGCAGCGGCTGATGCAAAGGCTGAAGAGAGTGCACCTGCAGAGGAAGAGGCCGCCGATGAAGCAGCTGCAGAGCCCACCACTACCGAGGAACCTACCATAGCAGACGACGCGGCTGAAGCAGCGCCTCAAGATGATAACGAGAACGCGGATTCAGCAGATCCCGAAGACAAGGGACCATCGGATGCGCAAGAACCATCAGAATCTCAGCAGTCAAGGCAGCGCTCTAAGTCATTCAAGAAGGGAGATGCTGGCGCAAACTCAAGCAGTCCCTCAGCTGAGGTCCAGGAGCTGTATCGCAAGCAGGCTGCACGCATCGAAGAGCTGGAGAAAGAGAACAAGGACTACAAGACCTCACAGGAAGACAGCGCCGCACGCTTGATGAAGGCGGAAGAAGAGCTCGAAAGCCTTCGGGAAAGCAGCAGCGATGTCGCGGAACTGAGGAGCAAGGTCAAAGAATCGGAGAATCTGAGCACCGAGCTGGCGTCTGTACAGAGACAGCTATCTCAAGCACAACAAGCTGCCAAAGGCAAGGAGAGGAGACAATCCGGTCCTAGCCCCGAAGTCGCTGAGCAACTGGCCAACAAGACGTCGACCATCGAGTCTCTGGAGCTTGAAATGAGCAACCTCAAAAACCAAGTCACCAGCCTGAATACCACGGTCACAGAGAGGGAGACTTCGGTAAAAGAGCTGGAGCAACGTGCAACCTCTGCAGAGCACCAGGTCGAGACAACCAAACAGGAACTCGATTCGCTGAAGGTCTCTATGTCTTTCGGCAATGAAGGATCTGAGGACAAATCGACGGAAGACCCAGAAGCTCTCAACAAGCGCATCGCGGTCCTTGAGTCTGATCTTCGAACCGCAAACACAAGCCTCGAGGCAGCCTCCGAGCGCGCCACCAGCCTTGAGCAAAAGATCGAGGCCCTGACCAAACTCCACCGTGACGCAAGCGCCGCCGTGCAGGCCAAAGACAAAGAGCTGGGCGACGTGCGTGCTGAACTCAAGCGCCGCGATCGTCCGTCCCATGTCCGTGATGCTAGCGACTTCGACTTACACGACGAAGAGACCGAGACTGGCCAGCTGCAATCTCGCATCCGCGCGCTCGAAGCTGAGAACTTCGACCTTAAGCGCGGGGTCTGGCGCGATAGACGTGCTGAGATGCAGCCAGGCATGGAAGATCACGAAGCATACGAAGACGTCGACCTCAATGCGCCAACGTCGCCTCAGAGTCATCGCCAGACATCAACGTTCCAAGATGTCATCAGCAGCGGCATCTCGGCATTCACTGGTCGACCCCGCGAGCAATCTGCCAGTCAGACTGGCAACCGCCCGAGAAACCAGAGCTTGGGTCTGTTGAGCGAAGACGGCTTTGATGAAGATGCATTCCGTCTTGCTCAGGAGGAGGATGCCAAGAGGCGCATTGAGCGGGTTAAGGAGGTCAAGAGAGGCTTGGAGCAGTGGAAAGGATGGAGGTTGGATTTGGTGGATGCAAGGGCCGGTGGCATTGGGGCTGGCAGGGAATGCGGACCGGTGTTTGAAGTCTAGAGGCCGATCAATTAAGCTCTTGGTAGTGACCAAGAGCGACAGAATGTACGAGTTCCGAAATTTGATAACCCCAGGGTTCCGATCATTGAATGTTCGTTTCGCCGTATGTAGAGGGAATCCTTCCATCGAGGACTCTGAAGGCGATCATTACCATTCAACATTCTCCTCCAACTCCTCTTCTTTGTGATCACTTGATTAAAAGTAACCGCGCCTCTCGCCTCATAGGTAGTCTACAGCTCCCTCGTCCTCGCCAGCGATGGACCACAATAGTGTGCCAGATCGACCTCACCAGCGCGTCCATACAACACCCAACCTTGCCACGGACCTCCCACATCGAATTGAACGCATTCGGGCTCCCTTAGACTCTCTGGGTCCAGCTGATTGAATTTCTTGTGGAGCGCGCTCTCGATCACTCCAAGGTCGAAATTTGTTGCGCAATTTCTGCCTCTCGCGTAGTACCTGTAGGCTATGGGACCTGAAGTGGATGATGTTACGGCGCAGTCTTGGTGGGTCGCCATTGTGCCTGTGATAAGGGTTGGTATGATGGCTGTGCAAGTATACAGCAAGGTCGTGACCAAATTCATGGTTGTGTGGGCACGAATTCGGTGGCGTGTGGATGCTTCTCGATGTAGGTTGGAGGACGAATGGCTCGTACTTCGTGATTTAATGAAAGCTGGGTAGAAAGGAAATCCGTCTTACGATTCAAAGAGGACGTTCTCTTCCATCATGATCCGAAGAATTCGGTCCGTTCGTCGACTTCATCGTGATGGGTCCACTAAATAGTACCCATATCATCAAGCTCGGGGCTAAAACGCTTTAATGATTACAAGCCTCGTATATGTAAATTGAACCTTTATTCTTTTGAAATAACAGATGAGAGTTCTATACTTGAAAGATACATCGAGGAAATAATCGTTCTTCGTGTCTGCGTTATTGAAGCAAGAGCAAAGCCTGTTACAGCTTATGCGCCACAGTCCTTTGCAAATGCTCGCAAAGCATGGACGGCGTACATCGTCAACCCAACCTGAAAGAACTCTGCCTCGGCTATGTGACTTGACACTAGCAAGTCTCGCCAAAGAGGAAGACAGCGGTGTCGTTGGCAGCAAGATTGACCTTGACGCTGTCTTCTTTGCAGCCCAAGCTCTCTCCGCTCCAAGCATCGATTACGTTGTATTTCTCTCCAGCATGAAGCTGCGGAATTTCTTCGAATACTGCACTCATCGACCGGTTTTGGTTCGTCGGGTTGAGAAGTGCGACCAAGGTACCGTTGCTTGAGGCACCGGACCAATACATCGCCGGGTAGGTATCGTTGAACGTATAGTCTGGGTTGATGCCCCACTTGTACGGCCTTGCGGGCTTGCCGACGATTGGGTCCTGGTTGAAGGCCAGCAAATACTTGTTCTGCAGGAGGTTGATTTGCTCTTGCGAGATCTGCAGAAGATCGGTGCCAATGAGGAGTGGTCCTTTCATGATGGCCCAGAGTGCAAAATGCGAGCGCTCTTGTTGGATGGAGAGACCGTTGCCGACCTGACATGATCAGCGCTGCCCTGTTCTTGTTTCTAACTCCGCTCCAATGCCAGGAACAAGTGATACTCACCTCAAGCATGTCAGGATCGCCATGGCCCCAGAAGTCAGTCCAGTCGAGCAAGAAACTGTTGACATTCAAGATCTCCAAGACACGGTTCCATGAAGCTGGTTGATGTTAGCTCTTGTACTAGCAAGACGAACTGGAATCTCAACTCACCTTCACCAAATCCAATATCGTTCGTGGTACGCCACGACGAACCGGTGGCATTCCCCCAAGTCCAGACTTGATCCACCCCTGCAAATACTTTGTCAGCTATAGTTCACCTGATCATCAGCATGATTGACACACCCCACTCGCAGAGACTGTACAAGATCGTGCGGTTCTGTGATCGCAAAGCTCTCTCCATAATCTTGAACTTCAGAGCGGTGTACTTTGCTGTGTAGTTGACTCCATCGACCGGAAAGTCGTAAGCACAGAATGGGCTGGTGTTGTTCCAAGAGTAGTAGTTCGTAATCGGCGTCTCATCCGTGCAGCTGCCGTTGACCTTGCCCACCCTGTCGAAGCCGGAATCGCCATTGCACGCGAAACAGTCATCGATCCACTCAGGTGGCGGAAAGCAGTTGTCGTACTACGCAGGACTCAGTTCACCGGGCTGGCAATGCGTCGAAGATAGAAAGGCTTACCTTTAAGTAGTCCACGCCCCACTCAGCGAATGTCTCAGCATCGATCATCTCATATCCCAATGAGCCTGGATAGCGGCCGCAGGTCATTGTGCCGGCGCTGGAGTACATGCCGTACTTCAATCCGAGATCGTGAACCTGATCGGCTGTGCCTTTCATTCCGTCGGGGAAGGTCGTCAAATTAGGCTTGAGTCTACTCGTAACCTCGTCCCTTCCACCCATCTCGGACCAGCAATCGTCAAGTACTACGTACTCGTAGCCGGCATCCTTGAAGCCCAGATCGACCATGGCATTTGCGGCTTGCATGATCTTTGTCTGATTGACATCGCAGAAATATGCGTTCTGTGGTTCGATATTAGTGGCACCGTTCGTTCGAGGTCTTTCTATGTTCGATGACCAACCCATGAGTTCCAGCCCAAAGCCGGTAGCTTACCAACACCATCGGGAAGGACAAGTCCATACGCAAATGGAAGCGCAAGAAGCGCAAGTATCGTATCTCGAACCATGATCAAAAGGATTTCGATGTTTGTTTTTTTGGGGAGAAGGATACGACTGCCCTAGGGCTGAAAGCCATGTTATTATATTCTTTTGCAACGAGGAAGCAACCCAGGACCATGGCAAGGTAGTGCTTTCTTGCCGGAAACACTGCGTCGGCTCCACACCTTCGTATTGCTATATGATGCCTGTTGATCATCTGGTTACCCCGCCTTTAGTGAGTGAAATGCAATTATCAAGCATACATGATGCTGCGCTACATAACCGGGCGGTTAAAAGTGTCACTGCAGGGGAGAACGACCAACTGTCGAAGGTTTTGATCGGCATGCGGCTCCGTGAGTTCAATCGTTCCTGCGGAGAGGGGCGATGGCTTAGGATGGTGGAGGAGTGGGCAGCCAAGATTCTTGGATGCATTCTTTTGCTTCATGCGATGCCGACGCTTTGGCGGTCAGATCAAGAGGTGTTGTGACGTCTGTTGTGACGTCGACCACGACAAGCATGAGCTACATATGTACTATACTTCGAAGAGTTGATGGCCTTGAGCTCGCGACAGGCATGAGGGGGAAAGCGATCAAGTTCCACGTGTGCTGTTGAACACAACGGTTGCACAGAACTGTCGTTGTGCCGTTAAGTCCATGTTACCTCAACTCTCGCGTGTCAAGCTAGGTACCCTGGCCATCTCTTCAATTTCAACGCTGTCCCATGACCTGCATGCAGATGTTAGACATGCAAGACCCATTACCTTTTCTCATTGCTTGCCCATTCATGCAAGTTCACCACCGTTTGCCCCGATGAAATGGTGACTTCTTTAGAATAACTGCCCGTTGAAATAGCGTCTTCTGTTCAACGATCTTGCGTAATATGATTCCAAATCGAACCTTGAAGATGTATAGAAATGTATACGTGTTTGGGTATCATCAGCCACTCAAATCTAGATGCTGGCGCTTTGCTCCTTCTTATGCTGCTCTTTCAACTTCTTCTCGATCTTCATGAATTCCCTGATCTCCACCGGCACGCCCTCGAACAGATCCTTCTCCCCTTCGTCGGCTGACTCAAGCACATCCCAGTTCGTCTCGGATCCTCCACCATCGTCGTCCATGCTCGTAGCAACATGGCTGGGCGCATTGCCTTCTTGGTTCATCATACCAGTAGCCTGACCCTTGACGCGCTGTTCTTGCATTTTCCGCCGTGCTTCCTTGCTTGCGGCCGCCCAGTCTTCCAGCTCGTCGCGGTAGCGATCCCAGACGCAATTGACGCAGCCAGACATGCAGCAGTTATCAGGCTCATCAGGCCGAGGAGGGACCACGACGCCTGCTATGGTTGTAGACGCTTTCTTGAGTTCTGCTTCGCGGGCGGCCGGATCTGCATTCCTTGAGCCAAAGAGTGCTTGTGCTTTGAGTGCTTGCTCTTCTGGGCCGGTCTTAGGCCTTTCTGTCGGCGACGGGGTCGCAGGTGGCGGTACCGACTGAGTAACAGATTGAACGGGGTTTAATGGCGCATTCAGTGAGTCGTCTGAGTATTCATCCATGGCACTCGGGGTCACAAAGGCACGTTTGCCGCCGAGGACTGTGGCTGAGAGGGCTGCATTTCGTGTTGGTCTGCATTGAGCTCTTTTGAGCGTGGATATCGCTAGAGAAGTGCATTGTGAGCGCATTCTCTGGTGGATGAAGAAGGATTGGAGAAAGCATGTTGGTCGATCTGCAGCCCGCATCGACATTCATTGTCAGCGAGCGGTGACGTCAGGGTCTTCAAAATCCGCGACTTCAAACCTCACTTCACTTCCGATTGATACCATGACTTCTTCACCAAAACACGAGACTGCGCTGTTGGGCGATGTGAGAATAGATTTGGGATCCATTGTATCTCGCAGCAATGGGTTGCCGTTCTGCGATGATCTCAACGCCCCATCTTGGTGGGTGTGTCTGGCTCTTCTCTCTCCTTTCTCCGCCGAGAAGGAGTCGTCGGTTCAACTGGGACTTGGGATCGGGTCGGCGTCAGAGGATCTTTCTCATGCGCAACTGGTGTCGCCGTTATCGTCAACTGATCCATCGATAACGCTGTGGCCGGGGATTGTGGCAGACCGGCAGCACCCCTCTCTTCCGCCGCTTGTCGAGGAGTTGCCGGTCGTTCAGCATCAAATTCGCGTGAGCTCTCTGCTCCTTCAGTACCTTGCAGCGATGCCTCACGCTCCTCTTCAACAAGCTCTCTTCTGGTATCCATGTCCGTACGGAAGTCTGCGAGCGTGATGTGCATGGCTTCTTGTCCTGGAGTTCCCGGCGGCCACCTCCGAACGATCTCAGCATAAGCTCTTTCGGCGGCAGCGAGATGCTCACGCGCGCTGTTCAGATGGTCGAGCTGATTTGCGAGGCAGCTGTGGACCTGTAGGCGGTACCAGAGGGTCAAATGCGGATCCAATGTCAATCCGATAAGAAGGTCGAGAGCGGACTGTCGGTTTGTCTCGAAGAGCTCAAGCGCTCTCTCGTATTGAAGGTAATAGAATTTGCGAGGTTGTTCATATTGGCCGACATCTTGTGGTGATGAGTCTTGAAGTGAGTGTGAACAGCAGAAATGAAAGCAAACATCCAAATACTCACAAGGTTGCCCCTCACTGCCTCAGACTCGAGGGCATATAAGTTGGCCCGCCGCTCATTTCACGTCCACGATTTATGCACAGCGGGGCTCGTGGTGGGATGTTGACATTTGTGCTTCGCTTGCGCGCTCTCCAACGTTCTTCTTCTCTTACCCACGCAAATCAAATACCCGATTTTTGATTTGCATGCCGCCGAAGAAGAACGGAAGCGGTAAGTACTACCACAAATCCGATAGCCATACCATTGACAAGCACAAGCTAACATATTCTGCAGGCCGCAGCTGGAGGGTACGTCGCGTCCTACAGTACGCTCAAACATATCACTGACCTTCGCAGGGTGCCGTCGATGGCTCCTCCAGTGGCCTTAAAGAGGCTACATCGACACAATACAATGCGCAGTCGCCCCAGGCGTCTGCGGAGAACGGTTCCGAGCACCGGGACCAGAACCCCCTTCTGCATTCGCCTCAGGCGTCTGCGGACATTAGCCAAGAGCACAATGCTCTTGGCCAGACCACTTCTCTGCATTCGCCCCAGGTGTCTGCAGCTACAGGCCATGAGCATCTTGGCCAGCATGCGCAGGCTTACGCGCCGTCTGCGGAGGGGTCGGGAAGAGGTCTTGCTTCGGCGGGACAAGGCGAGGGAAGGGAACGGTCCTCCCTCAGCCCAAGCACGCAGACTCGAGTTGAGTCTGCCAGACCTGCTTTGGCGGGACAAGGTGAGGAACAGCGAACTGGCGTTCCGAGCCAGAACACGCAGACTCGAACTGAGTCTGCCAAGGGGGCAAGCGACGGAGGTTCTGCTTCGGCGGAACATGGCGAGGAACAGCGAACTGGCGTTCCGAGTCAAAATACGCAGACTCGAGCTGAGTCTGCGCAGATTCGTGCTTCGGCAGCAGGAGGCCGGGAACAGCAGCCGTCTGATCCCGCCGACGGTTATTGGAACTTGCCTGGCGAAAGTCAGGCTCGTTTCGCTCCTCGAAGGTCTTTTCAGCTGCCAGCGTACCAGGCAGGACCGCCCGAGGGCCCACTTGCGCCGCCGAGAATCGGTCCAAATGGCAAGGTGTATATGGACCGGAGAGAGGTCATGTTTGGCTTGTCCGGGCGGATCTCGTCCCCTCAACAGCTCTCGAACTGGGAGATGTTCATGACCCAAGACCTCACTCGCGATGCGGTCACTCCATGGGGACCGCAGCCGAGCCAAGCCCCGCGGGACCAGACCGATGATCGTCCGCGTCCTGCGAAGAGGCAGAGGAGAAACCCCGGCTCAAACATTGATGCCGGGAAGAACAAGAGGAAGAGGGACGACAGTGCTCCGAACTAGGGTACTGTCTGACCAAACCTCGAGACCACTGGGGCATGGGTAAACCCCGAAAGAAACTTGAACACCCGAGGCAAGGGCAAACCTCGATAAAAACCCACCTCGACGTATTGATCCACACCTCTACGCGGTGTCGAGGAGAAACGCATGACATTTGCGGCCAAGATGGATCAAGAAACAAGTGTTTCATGATTCGAGAACTCAGTTTCACTTCATAACTCTCAAAGCAACAATCTCTCAACCAAGCTGTAAGTGAAGTATCTCAAACTTGGAATCGCAGTCTCGATACTCCAAGCCCAATGGTACTACCACAAACATGACGAAGAGGCCATGGCAGCCTCCCGTATCTCTCAATGGCATCATACATTTCTCAGTAGCCTAAGCCTGATAGTATAAGCACGATCAAAAATGAAATACCGTTGCAATCTCTCATATCTCTCGGTGGCACTATACCTTTCTTGACATCCCAAACCTGACGGTACTAGCACAAAGAGTGCAGAGACACTGTGTCGATCTACCGTACCTCTCGATGGCATAGTGACATTCTCAATGTACTTGGTTTGATAGTATCGGCACCAGTATATAATACAAACGACATGAGGCAGACACATCTCTCAATGGCACACTATTTTTCTCAGTGACCTAGGTATGGTGGTACTAGCACCAATTTATTACCTGAGAAACAATATCTTCCCACCGCATTTCTCGGCCGTCAAATCGTCCTCGATAGTCCACGCTTGATTGTACCAGTACAAGATTCACGCAAATAGTGATTCAGCATACCGCACCTTTAAATGGCATAATACTATTCTCACCACCATGAGCTTGAAGGCTACTTGCACGAACATAAACGACATGCCATACCAGCTCATCGTCCCTTTCAAAGGCACAACGCTTTCCCAGTTCACGAAAGCGGCATAGATCAGCACCTCCAAAATTGACAATGTAGTCTTGACGTCTTGCCCTAGCCGAAAACCGATCATCACAGATGATGCCCGGGATGAGTGTACACAAGATGCAAGAAAACACCTCTCCATTTGGACAGTGATCATACGCATTTGTTGCAAGAATAGTACAAGTCCGCGTGCTGCGTTGCGCTCCGAGGGCATTTGACATCGTAAACATGCAAGTCCGGAACTGCACGAAATTCACCAGCCATTACTCGCATTGGATCAAATGGGTGATTGACGTAGCGTGGTGTAACTTTGTGAACAAGATGTCCTTCCTAGATTTTCTAGATATGCAACTCAAAATGACAAACCAGTATATACACCCAGTCCTGGGAAATCCCGCTCCGATGTGTACTACCAGACCCAGCAGCAATGCCCTCGTACGCCAGAAAACGCCACGCTAAAACAACGACAGTGAACCATCACTGCTCTCCACCCTTTCATTTTCCTTTCAATCCGTACTAGCTTACAAAAATCACTCATTGCCATCCTCAACGATCTCATAGAAAAGCAGATAGACCTCCTTCTGCATCCCCAGCACATCCGAAGTCTTACTCTCCTTGACCTTGTCATCGCTGATGCGCCACCACCGATCTTGCGGCTTCCGCTTGCGAGTGATGGTATCCGCAGCTTTGCTGATGACGCTCTGCTTCCTACCCGGAGGCGGCCCGTCGGCAGTCTGAGCGCGCTCGAGAGGTGGAGTCGGAAGGCCCGGTGTAGGGATTGCGTCGAAAGGCACGCTGGTGGGCGCGCGGCGCTTGTCCATGGATATGCGCAGGGAGCTGGAAGAGCTGGAAGGAGTGTCGAGGCGGAGCGGCGATGGCATGGTATTTTGAGAGCTTTTGGCTGCGAGACGGGGACTGGGAGCGGCTGACATGTGTGGGCTGGGGATTGGGCTCGCTTGATGGCTGAAGATGCCCTCGCGACCCATGTTGTTCGGAGTCGAATATGGTGCATTAAGCCATTGGCGACGGAAAGTCTCGTAGTGGCCGCTGTTGTGGCCACCTTTGTGAGTGACCACGGAGAGGAGACGGTAGTTCTTGCGATCTAAGAGGCCACCGAGCGGGAGGCGCTCTGGGAAAGATACTTTGGCCGTGTTTTTTGAGGAGCTGGAAGTGTGGTCCCAAATCGAGCGGTTAAGATGAATGGCAAGCACGCGCGGGAAAGAGGAGATGCGCATGTGACGGGAGATCCTGCGTTTGGGTGCCAGCGAAGTGTCAGGGAGCTGTACGTCCTCAGGAGGCTTCTCCGGGTCGTTGGCGATTGCTTGCTCTATCTTAGATCGATCGGACTCTAGTTTGCTGCGTTGCTCAGTCGTCAGGCTAGTCTTCGTAAGCTGTCGGTTGGTGTGATCGAGGGCGTGGTCTAAGCGGCATCGGTCGCATCGGTAATCGTCAATGTGTTCGACCTTGAGCATACCATCGAAGCAAGCGTTGAGAGTCGTAGACGACGTGCTCGGAACGTTCAGAGTCATTGTGACGAACGAGCTTCCCGCTGGCTTCGGTTTGAAGTGACAATGCGAACACTCGACCTGCGATTCGATCTTTCCTTCGAAAGGGAAAGTATATGCTTCTGACTCATCGTCATCGTCAGTCTCGTTGTTGTTGTCGTCGCCGCTAGTCTGCTCTGCTTTGTCGTCTGTCGGCCCGGCATCCGACTCAATCTGATCGGATACCGCTTCCGATGCAAGCAACTGTTCTGCGGCCTCTTTGGCATCTCCGTTTGCAGTAATTGCAGAAGCTGAAGTCTTCGCCTTGATCGTTTCCTCAGACTTGTCCAGATTCACTTGGCTAGTACTGGCGGTAGTGATAGCATGCTTGCGACGAGTTGACTCCCGCACTCTCCGCCCAGCATGATATTCGTCGTCCAATCGTTCAGTAACGATTTGTAGGAACTCCTGGGCATCCTGTTGATATCGACTGACCCTTGTCTTGAATGCCTCCTCCACGACTCTAATAAAGCCCTGGGCGGATATAGTCTTCTTGTATATGGGTCTCTCGTTCAGCGCGTCTAGCACCTCCTTCAGGCCAGCCGTGATGATTCCCTTTTGCAACCCCAGCAACTTCCACTCAGGAAGTTGCTTGCTATCCGTCTTCTGCAGCTCTTGCGTGGTCGTCTCAATATCCAGATACAATTCATGTCCGTCCAACTTTCTTCGGTGCAGTTCGCGGATCAAGTATACCCGCAGTTCGGGAAGGCCAGCCAGGGCCTGCAGCACCGAATTGATGAAACAGTCGTTCGCCGGGTTACTCAGTCCCACGATACCCTTTTTCCGCGTACTCCGAGAGGGATTTGCGGCCTCGTCGTCGAGGAAGTAAGTCGGGCCAAAGACGTAGACCAAGGCTGCGGCAGTCAAGGATGCGCCTGCTGCGTAGGCAGCGATGGTAAGTGGTTTCTCTTGCATCCTTGGTGTTACAAATCGCGTGCGTTATGCGCAACTTGATTTTTCCAGCAGCTGTAGACACCGTTTCACTGCCTGTTAGAGTGTCGGTTGTCGGGATCCTCTTCCTTCGTCTTTAGGGCTATTGTGTGCTCGGCTTAAAGATGTCGGTAGATCTCCACGATTTCCTAGCCGTGATGTCGAGTTGCGTTTGCGAAGGCGATGTAGCCATGTCTGCGCTCGTCGGTGAGCATATGTATGGTCAAGAAAGGAGGGCGAAATCAGGCAGAGGTAATTATTTGGCCATGGTCAGCGGTTCCCTGCCTGGAGAGCGAATGCGGCAGAGACTAATGTGAAGACTTAACACCGAGGCACGCGCGTTCCGAGATTCGTTCAAGATCTCGCAAAACCTTCCGTAAACTTTTCTATGCGCGGAAGTTGCGTGAGATGTGAGCTTGATCGACCACGCGGAAGTCTGGCCGGAGACACATTGTTGATCACACAAGACAATGGCGGCACCTCTACGACCTACCCTACTGCCGCAGTGCTCTGCCTGCGTGCGCAGCTATGCATTCGGAGGATTCAAAGAAGCTGGCATTGGAGCCGCGGGCTTGGGACAACAAGTTAGGGGAAAGAAGAAGCTGGCAAAGAACACTTCATCGGCAGTGCCTGTCAGGCTACTGAAGGATATGAAGACTTTTGGCAAGAAGGGTGAGGCTCGCTGCTCGTAATTTGCAGATGATCAATGGTTGACATAGCATGATCCAGGCGCTCTCGTTCCCATACCCTTAGGTCGCATGCGCAACGAATGGTTCCCAAGAGGCATCGCAGAGTACGTCACCCAACCAGAGCTGCGCACCCTCCGCATGAGCAACACGACTATCGAGCGCGATGTGGAATTCGGCATGACAGATATGGCCGTCCAGGTGGAGGCTCTCAGCAAAGCAGACAAGGACGCGCAGTTTAGGGATATGATGACTCCGCGCACGGCGCCGGTTGAGAAGGTGTCACCGGCACGCAGCATGGAACTCCTCGACATCTTCGTGCCTAAGATCCTGGACTTCTACCGACAACCTCTCCCAGAAGAGCCCAAGCAGGAGGAACCCGAACCCAAGCGCGAGCAGGCCATCGGCAGAGGAGCGGCAGCTGAGATGTTTGCTGCAAGGCAGAGAAAGGAGAAGCCCAAGACGCCTCAGTTTCAAGGCATCTACGGCAGTGTCAGCACGCAGGACATCCTGGCGGCTGTGCGCACCTCGATGGAGAACAATGAAGAGTCCGCCAGAGTGGCGATTGCGGAGACGGACATCCAGTTTATTAATGCCGGCGAGGATGTTGAGATGATGGGCAGGGTGAAGAACGTTGGCAGCTATGTCTTCGAGGTTACAGTACAGGGCGTCGAGGCTCCTCTGAGGAGGACCATCAGGGTGCACGCGCAGGAATTGTAAATTATGTCAGCTTTCATTAAGCATATCAAAACATGTACAGTATCAACACGAGCTCTGGCAATTTCACACGAGGCACAGATATTCACACAATCATTATTTGGCTGACCACCTCCGAATACCACCATTATCGTTGGGTTTGCAGACTTCTGGGCGACGTCGCTCTTGGAGCACCCTTGAGTACAATAACGCAAGCATTCGAGGCAAAGGTCGACTGAATGAATTCGTTGCGTCCTGGCGAGCGAGGAATCGAAGCTCTGGTGGACCCCTGTATACCTGGGCATCGTAACTTTAGGTGATCAGTCTTGCAACTCGAGTACTTCAACCAACTTCACGTCTTCCTTCACGGAGTTTAGCGAAGATGTTGGTGGAAGCGATAAGTGATGCGTAATCAATGTTACACCCTCGATCATCAGGTCGTTTGTTACCGCAATGAAGATCATTGTCGGTAGGAGAACCACAAAGAACTCTGGTTGCTTGGGAAAACAAGGCTGTATGTTCATACGAAGTACCTTGCAAGTGCAAGACCATCGTTCTTGCTGAACGATAAGGCGGGGAGCTCTTCCAACGGGACAATACATGTATGTGAGGCAGCATGCAGTGGAGATTTGCTTGAATGGATGTTAGGGCCTGGTAAGGATGTGCTATTTTTAGATTTGGGGGCAAACTGATTCGAGAGACCGAGGCGAAACGACCGAGCCTTTGATGAAATGAAGAAACGTCGAAGGCGTTATCTGAGCAATGATTATACGAACAATTGATACTGGAAAAATGTCACCGAGTAATTCCCCTGCGAATATAGATCAAAACCTCGTTCCATTCACAAATGCATGGTTGAGGCTCGAACTTGGATTGATTAAAAAACCTCACGCAAATGGTCTGGCGCAAATCCTCTCGCGGTTAAAGTACGAGCTGAACCATCAGCCCCCCAGGATGGCCTGCAACCTTCGTTTGGGCGCATAGCGCATAGTTACGGGCGCTTCCACCCTCTACCACTCACCACTCTCTTTCTTTCTCACTTCACATTCGCTGTTACACCACGCTCGTTGCGCTGTAGAATGCGCCATATCGACTAGATCGCTTCTCGCCTAATCACGCCGTCAGCTTTTCCGCATATCGATAGACCACCGACCAGACCTCTGGTTCTCTACCTGGCGCATATTCACCTTACAACGCGGCCCTCGATGGGTGTCCGCGGTCTTCTGGTTTTTGCGCAATGCGCTGCTGCACTCTCGTTGCCGGACTTGAGGGGAAAGAGCTTGGGAAGACGGCTTTTGCGCCGAGAGGACGGGAATGAGAACGTGACCATCCCGGCTGCGATTAGTATTGGGCCGAGCGAGTACTGGGATGGCATTGGTAAGACTATCGCAGAGTAAATCGGTGCAATATTACGGTGCTGAGACTATAACAGATGGCCCTTGGTCTTCATTTCCGCTGCAGCTCGGCGGCGGCACCGTTCAGAAACAAAATGTTCGCGTGATGCCTTCGACTGCGGCGTATAATACTTGGGTGATCAACGATCAAGGATGCCCACCCTACTACGTGGAAGATTGTGGAAACAATCGCGGCTTCATTTACAACCAAAACGACAGCGTTACATACGTCCCGGAATCCAGGTATGACATGGAAATTGAGTCCAACCTGGGCTTGGAAACCAGTGGCTATGGAGGGTATGAAGACATTACGCTCGGATGGCAGGGCTCTGGTGGCCCCGAGATCACACATATGCCACTCTTCGACATTGCCGACTCAAATTACTGGATAGGCGTCTTTGGACTCAACCCACTGCCCACCAATTTCACCCACTTGAACGCCCCTCAGCCCTCGTTTATGCAGACACTCTACGACACAGACAAGATTCCCAGCCGCTCATATGGATACACAGCGGGCAATCAGTACCGCTTCAACAAAGTCTTTGGCTCTTTGACTCTGGGTGGTTACGATGAGAACAGATTCGAGCCGACCAACACATCTTTCAGTTTCTATCCGGACATCTCGCGCGACCTCCTGGTTAATCTCAAATCAATTACAACCGATAAATCCTCTCCTTTAAACCTTCTCCCCGACGGTCAAATTAGCATCTACCTTGACAGCACCACGCCCCAAATCTGGTTGCCAGAGTCTGCCTGCGAGGCATTTGAAAACGCCTTCAATCTGACATACGACAACCTTACCTCTCGCTACCTCGTCAACGACACCTTGCACGAAAATCTCACCGAACTTGACCCCGAAGTCACCTTCACCCTCGTCAACTCCGCCGGCGACGAAGTTGATATCACCCTCCCTTACGGCGCCTTCGACCTCACCGCGCATTACCCCATCGTCACCAACAACACCGTAGAACACTACTTCCCACTCCAACGCGCCGCAAATGATACGCAATACACCCTAGGCCGCGCTTTCTTCCAAGAAGCCTACCTGATCGCCGACTACGACCGCGGTAATTTCACCGTCGCACCCTGCGCCTGGGACGAAACAGCCGTGCACACCACCTCGATCCACTCAATCCTCTCGCCCAACAACACGGCTGCCGTAGAGAATGCGCAGAGGGAGTCCTCCGGCTCCCCTATCTCTGCGGGCGCCATCGCGGGCCTTGTAATTGGCATCGTCGCGGCCATCGCGCTCCTCGGCCTCGCGCTCTGGCTCATTCACCGCCGCAAGCAAAAGCGCAAGGCGACTTCCGCAGCCGCGCACCTCGCGTCGACAGACAACGAGACCAAGTCCGTCGACGGCGGCGAAGGCGAAGGCAAGCCCTTCATCTCACAGCCGCTGGGAGGCGAGCTGGCCAGCGATGCGGAGATCCACGAGCTCACGGCTCAGCATAAACTCGCGCCTGCGGAGATGGATTCGCCCTACAAGATGGATCCGAATAAGGTCGGGTATTCTGAGATGGAAGGCGGGGGGTACTTTGGGCCTGGGAAGGGCGGCGCGCATGAAATGCATGGCTCTACGCCCGTTTATGAGATGGAGGGTAGCGAGGTGCAAGAGTTGGGGCCGGGGAGGAGGAGCGTTGAGACGGATGTCAAGAGGTGAAGCGTGTCTTGATGTCCTTGCCCTTCTTACAGGCGCTTCCGGTGTTTTCTTATGTGGATGGACGGGGAATAATGGCGCTGTATCTCATGTGAAGATTTGTCTTTTAGATTTAAATATTGCTTCTTAGGATGATCTACGGGTTGTTCATGAATTACATACGTTTTGCGTATTGATCGTATATTAATTGTCCAGTCTGGGAGACTGCCATTTCTCACCAGTGCAATGGGGAACAGCGTTTGAAGTCGTAAGTCCGGCGATGCCCTCGCTTATCGGATGACATGCAGTTGACTTGGATATCCTCGTGATATTTCAGAAGCCGCATACAGCGATTTATCACGTGACTTTTCGCAAATTCACAGCAAACAACACACATCTTGACGAAAAAGTTCTAGCCAGCAAAGGTTTTTTCATTTATCCCTGCTACCTAAAGAAAAAAAAAAATCCGTCCCATCTTAATGATTCGAGAGGGAAGGGCGAACCAAGCGATACGCTTAGTCCTCCTCCTCCTCACCCTCCTCACCAACAACGTTGAAGAACTTGAGGCTGTACTCGCCCTTGTTGGTGGCGACGACGCGGAGCCAGTCACGGAGCTGCTGCTTCTTGAGGAACTTCTTGGTCAGGTACTTGAGGTAGCGACCGGAGAACTCCTGGTGAGCGACGACCTCGATGCGGCCGTCGCCGAGGTTGGTGACGTTGATGCGCTCGCCGAGGTTGCCGGTGAGGCCGTCGACCTTGATGCGCTGCTGCAGGAAGGTGGTGAAGGCGCTGGCGTCGAAGATGCGGTCGTTCACGGGCTGGGTGGCGTTGATGATGAACTGTTGCAAGATCTGTGTTAGTGATTTGCGACTTTTCGACGGGCGAAATGCCAACCCATTGGGAGTCGCAAGATTGTCCGTACCTTCTTGGTGATCTTCTGGTTCTTCTTGGGGCCACCCTTCAGGCCGCCGCCGCCAGCAGTGGGGTTCTTCTGCATCGGTCTCAGTATACTGCTCTCAAGCCTGCTGCGCATGGAATTTTTCTTCTTGCGCGCTGCCGATCAGAGCCTCTCTTTCAAGGCACTGTCGGAGCGGCGCAGCAAAGCGAGATACGTACAGGTCCTTGCACCATTTTGTCGGTATTTGTCGGAGGGAGGAGAGGTGTGTCGTGATCGAGTGGACGCAAAGAGATGGGTATCCTACGTCTTGCTGGGCTGGAAGGACTTCTGTTCGGCGATGCGCTGAGAGGGTCCGTTCATGAGCGGTGGGTGCAGAATTGGAAAAATCTTGGCGGGCTAGGCTGGTGGCGGGCGGCTCGCAGCGTCGGTGGGGCTTGCTGGTGGATTCAACTTCGCTTTAGGTGGAACCCATGGAGACACCTTAATACAATCATCAGTCACACACTTCACGGTGCACACATGTACAGCTGTCTCTGTGTTCGCATCACTGTCGCTTCAAGCTTTGAAATGGCCATCTGAACCTTTGCACTTCCAGGATACCTATCTACTTGATTTCCCCGGCTGACATTCGTCATATCATCGATACTTGAAATCAGATCACTATGTTCAACTTATCTTTCATTTGGGGAGTTGCCTCCACGTTGTTGGCCATAGGTAACAGTCAAGTTAACGAAGATTTTCTCCGAACATCGTCTCTTCCTACGGCGTATAGCAATGTCTCGACTACCAATTGGCACTCAATGCCTCTTTGCAACGGCATTACCATCGAAGATGCCACTATCGATGACTTGCAACATACATGACCCGTAGCAATGTGTCAAGCGTAGAGCTGTCACTTGCTTCATGCAGCGAGTCTTCCAAACAAATCCATACATCAAGTAAGAGACATGGAAGAGTGCTTCTGTGCCTGCGAAGGGACTGACCCAAAGACGACCAGCTCTGTGCTCGAAATGAACCCAGACGCGCTCGAAATCGCTGAATTCCTTGATTTTGAACGACGCAATGGCCATGTTCGATCAAAATTGCACGGCATTCCTTGCCTGGTAAAAGATAACATCGCTTCCATGGACAAAATGCAGACAACCGCCGGCAGCTGGGCTCTTCTAGGTTCCATGGTACCTGGCGATGCGTTCGTCGTCCGCAAATTGCGCGAAGCCGGTGCTGTTCTTCTAGGTAAGGCTACCTTGAGTGAATGGGCCGATGTTCGGAGCAGCAATTACTCTGAAGGTTACTCTGCGCGAGGCGGACAGGCGAGGAGTCCATACAACTTCAGCGTCAACCCTGGCGGCAGTAGCTCGGGCAGTGCTATAGCTGTTTCGAATAATGTCGTCCCATTCAGTCTAGGTACTGAGACTGATGGAAGCGTTATCAACCCTGCCATGCGGAATGCGATCGTTGGCATCAAGCCCACCGTCGGTTTGACGTCGCGAGCTGGAGTCATTCCAGAAAGTGAACATCAAGATACAGTCGGGGTCTTTGGGAAGACAGTTGCCGATGCAGTGTACGTGCTTGATGCCATATACGGCATTGATGAACGCGACAATTATACACTAGCTCAAGCTGAGAAAACGCCATTGAAGGGCTACACTCAGTTCCTCAACAACGCGGATGCGCTACAAGGTGCCATGTTCGGAATCCCTTGGAAATCGTTCTGGAAATATGCAGATGCAGAGCAGCTCGAGATACTCGATGATATGCTAGAGATCATCAGAGCAGCAGGGGCAAGTATAATCAACGGCACGGAGCTTCCTCACCATGAGACAGTAGTGAGCCCTACTGGCTGGGACTGGTACGATTCTCCTCACGCGACCTCATTACGACTGAGTAACTGACCCTACATGCCAGGGACTACGGCCGAAACAGAGGGTACCCCAACGAATCAGAATTCACATATGTTAAGTCGACTTTTACAATAATATCGCGACATATCTCGCCGAACTCTCAAACACCGACATGCGCTCTCTGGAAGATATCGTCAAATACAACGAAGACAATCTCGGCAGCGAAGGTGGCGCTCCCGGCATTCATCCTGCATTCGGCTCTGGGCAAGATGTCTTCCTTGGAGCTGTGAGACAAGGGTATCCGGAACGAAACATACTGGCAAGCCTGTCTTTCTGCCAGCGTACCTCGCGCGAAGAGGGCATTGATGCTGCGCTCAGCCATGACGGACACCAGCTGGATGCCTTGCTGATCCCACCGGACGTCGCGCAGAGTGTACAGATTGCCGCGCAGGCTGGATATCCCATCATCACAATCCCGGCCTCTGTACATTCGGACAGCGGGATGCCGTTTGGGTTGGCTTTGCTGGGTACAGCTTTTAGTGAAGCGACGCTTGTCAAGTATGCGTCTGCTCTTGAGGATTTGATGATTCGTACGGATTCGCTTTATCAGAGGTCGAAACATCCTCCGCGCTGGGAGGGATACTTGGATCGGAACATTCCTGTTCCTTTTTGATGCTTGCAGTGTCGAATATGATTGGCCTGGGGTCGCGGTTCCATTCTTCTCAAGCGTTTTGCGTTGCCAGCGCAAGGTGAATGCTACTGAAGTCTAAGATGTCGACTCTACATGTTCCATTCGCGAGCCTTCATCCTTCTCTGCATCGCCTGAAGAGACATTGGGCTGCGGAATGCGGCCAGACTTGGTCATCTGCAGAGCGTTCCTCGCAATCTCCGCCTTCTCTTCCTCGCTGATTCCATACCAGTGACTGGCGACATGTTCGTCACCAAACAGCGAGCCTATCTCTTCCAGGGTCCGACCTTTTGTCTCCTGTATGAGTGTCAGCGATGCGTGGATGTTTTGTTCGTAGTTCCATGCTTACCGGAAACAAGAACCATATGGCTATGATATAGCAGACCGAGGGGATGATCAACACCAGATAGAACCGCCACCCAATACTATTCAAAGCCACAGGCGCAGCCACGAGTGTAATTTCCGAGGCTAGATAGAAGAAAGCAAGACCCCACGCCGTGCCCTGCGAGCGCAAGTGGTTTGGCCAGATCTCACTCACGTAGACGTACTGCGTGGCGTCGACGAAGAAGCACCACCACAAGATGAAGAACCAGATGAAGAAGACAGCTGCGTTCAGTCCGGCTGTGTTTGTTGTGTTCAGAAATTCTGCTGTCAGAGCGCAGAGGAAAATGAGAGATGTCGTCACGCCGGTTGCGCCGATGAGGAGGAATGTTCGCCTACCGAAGCGATCGATGTACAGGGCCGTCCAGATGTTGCCGATGATGGTGAATGTCGTCCAGCATGCGTTGAGCAATAGAGGCCTGAATCCCTGCAAGCCGAGTGAGGCGTATATTAACACTCCGTAGTTTGTCATGACGAAGATGCCCAGGAATTGATCTCCCCACATCATGATTGCCGCGACCAGGGATCGTCTTCTATTTGGTTTCGTGCGGAAGATCTCGAAGGGTCGCATTGTCAGTTGAGAGTCGAGCTCGTACTGCTTTTCCATGAGGTAGAATTCCTGCCGGGCTGCAATATCTTCTTTGTCGTCTGGGGTTCGGTGTAAACGTTTGACTACTTCGAAGGCTTCTTCTTTTTTGCCTTTTGACAATAGCCATCGGGGCGAGAAGGGAATGAAGCCACTCCCAGCGAGAACGATGAGTGGTGGTGCGCATTGGACGGCGAGGGGAAATCGCCATGCGAATGTCGCGTTGGGGGAGTCGGCTGGAAAGAAGAAACATGCGAATCCGAGCCAGCCGGCGAGGGAATATCTGTACCTTGTTAACGAACGTGTCCTGGGTGATGGCAATAATAAGGCCTGTGGGAAGAGCTATTAGAAGGTGCGACTTACCCGAATGCATAAGCAACGCCTGTCCGTAGGGAAGAGTATTAATCAGCACATGGTCTCGTCAGACATCATAAGGCTGATCCTCTGTACTTACCTGTCACGCACATCATCGCACCGCGAGTTTCAGCAGTGGAGATCTCACCCTGATACATCGGAACAACAACTAGAATTGACCAAATCAGCAAATACCTCGCTTCAACACCAGAACAATGAAGCTACTCACCAGCCAAAATCCCACTCCCAATCCCAGCAATCACCCGTCCTGCCAGAAACATGCCTATATCAACCGAACCCGCGCAAATCGCTCCTCCAACAACGAGAATCACGCAACCGAGCTGAATCGTTCGTTTCCTGCTATACGCATCCGCCACCCACGCGCTGATGATGCAGCCGAGGATGGCGCCCGCGCTGTTGACGCCATTGAGAGCGCCGACTATGTTGGTCGTGTGTGCGTATCCTGGCTCGCCTTGAGGAGCTAGGTCGAAGTATGTGTAGACTGTTGAGGTTTGGTCAGTGGATGAGTAGAGAAGGAATTCTGATCCTGGTAGGGGTGATGCTAACAATTTGGTTGTCCAACTGTAGAGCCTATGATGGCCAAACCGTAGGCGGTTGAGAGCGTGCCGAGGGCGACGAAGATGACCACCCAGAGATTGAAGAGGTTGACGATATGCTTGCCTCCGATGCCAAACATCTTGGCGAGCTTGTTTTTCGTTTAGTGATGTCGCAGTTTGCGGGTTTTAGCGCTTCGCTTTAGGACGTATTCATCTATAGATCTTTGGTGCTTTAATTGTCAAGTTGGGCCGTTACTGCATTGATGATGATATACGACGACATGATTGCAAGAGAACTCAGGCATTATGTGGATGCCAATTTTTTCGAACCCCCTCCATTGGAGACAGCCTTTGACCGAGGTGATGTGAGAGCTGACATTCGATCATCCTAGGTCTCCCCGCCCACGAGACCGACGATCATCGCGCGTGGACGAAAAGTCAATTCATGACAAAACTCACGTGGCTGAGATTAAGATCGATAATGACGAATATCAGTGTGTACGTGGACAATTAGCGATGTCTATTCGTCGGTCATCCTGACAGAACCTAGATACAATCCGCCCGTAGCAACTGACATGTGTAGCATGAGAAGTCCTAACTTACAGCTCATCCTTGCCAGCATCCGCCTTCTTCGGAGCGAGCGCCTCGCAAACAGCCGGCGTGCCGACTTCCATGCGGTAAACGCACTTGGCCTCCTCCATGATCTTCCACAACTCGTTCTCCTCGCTGCATGCTAGAATGACCATGGTGCTGCGGTTGGGTCCGTTCCAGCAGTGCTGGCCGTTCTCGTGCTTCATCGCGATGCGCTCACCAGTGCCCAAGCCCTTTCCGTTGGCGGACACGTCCTCGTCCACCATGATCTTCTCCAGCCCAACGTAGTTGCCCATATTGGTGTTGCCACCGCCCTTCTTCGGCTTCTGCGTCGTCTTCTCCATGAAACAAACCTCGTACGTGTACTCGCCTGATTCGCGGCTGACGCATTGGCCCTTGAGAGCACGGAAAACGTCGTCCACGCCCCAGTCTTTGTCCAGATCATTCTGGTGGGAAATCTGGTCTTTGCGTTTCTTCTCGAGTTCTTTGCGAGTGGAGTCCACGCGCTTCTTGGCTTCTTGAACGGCTTTGCTGTCGCTGGGGTTGTTGTCAGAGGTGTCGGCGAGGATGCCGTTGTCAATGAGCATCACGCGCATCTCGCGGAGCTTGCTGTCGAGCCAGGTGCGCAGGCTGGGCGGCAGGTAGTTCTCGAACTCGTAGACTGCCGCTCGTTAGCTTTCTGATCTGACGGAATTCAGCAACGTGAATACCACTTACGGACATCCGTATCACCCTCACCCTCCTCCTGCTCGAATTCGTCCCAGTTGAGGCCATTGTGCTCATCGGACTTAGTCATTTCTTCAATGTCGCGATCCTCAGCGGCATTGTGGGACGTCTTGTCCCTCGCTGCATAGTCCTCCCAGGCCCTCACGGCACGCTTGACGCCCTCATCATTAAAGTTTGGGTTGTACTCCTCCTTGAACGTGGACAGGATTTGTTCCAGCTCTGAAATTCGCTGATCGTACGAATCTCTCTGGCCCCGCACTTTGATCACGGTCTCTCTCAGCTCGTTAATCCTCGCCTTCGCCAAACCAGCCAACACGCCCAACTTGCCAGACTTCGCGCTGACGTTACCCTTCAGGACGCGGCCCTTCTCCCTCTTCTCGACATCTGCAAGCTCCGCCTCAACCTGCTGCAGCTTGTGCTCTTGGCCCTCAACTTCCGCGGCGAGGGTGCGTATGCGATCCTCAACCTCTTTCCTCAGCCTGCCGGCTTCGGCTACAAGCTCCTTACGCTTCTTCGCCGCGTTGCCCAAGCTCTTCTGTCTGATCTCATCCAGGCGTCTCCATTCCTTGCCGATTTCTTTGCACTTGTCTTCGCACTTCAGGCCGCCGACGTGGTCATATTCCTCGCTGCCGTCGCAGCAGAGCTCGTAGTCGCAGATGCCATCGTTGACGCTCGTGAAGGGCACGTAGGAGGGTTGGTGGGCCTTGTTCTTGCAGTAAAATCCTGGCAGGGCGAGCGTCTTGTTTATTGTGTCTTTGACTGAGTTTGCAGGCGTTTGAGGTGAGACCGGGGAGAGGTGCGAGCAGGCAGATGTCCCGGGTTCGTCAGAGCCATCGGGGCAGTCGCAGTAATCGTCGTTGATGCGGAGAGCGGGAATGGTGATGGAAGGGTTGGAAATGCAAGTGAAAGTGTCTACATCCTTGTAGTATTTCGCAACTGCATCGTTCAAATCAGTTTGCCTGTCTCAATGGCTAGGTTGTGACGTTCTGTTGTTGAAGCCAGCATTTGATAGCACGTACATTCAGGACCAACACCGCGCGGCCTGCCGCTGTCAGATGCGGCGAACGCGACCGCTGCGGATTCCAAGCACAAGAGAGCTGCTGCTCCCTTCATTCTGGTACAAGTGGTATGTTTAAAGAAGGGTATGAACGAGAAAGGACGAAACGGCGGTGATTTGAGCTTCGTTCACATGCAAGCCAGCTGGCGTTAGGTCCGGGGTTTCTTGAGGGGAGAGACCCACCAAGGAGACAAGGAGATACTTTACAAGGGAAACATGCTAATAGATCAAATGCCTTGTGATAGTATACTAGAATGTTCATACGATATGTCGTCGTGATTTTGACATTGGAGCGGTTTGTATTCTTGTATCCTTGCAGAACCAATTCAAGTATATCAGTCCAGACCTTAAACGCACGGCTGAACGTGAATGGTATATTGCAGATGATAGGGCCTCAAGAATAGTTAGAGAGGGGATAATCGCTTTTCAATAATGTATGCAAGAAAATATTGGGTATTGTAGAAAGGAAGAAACTGATCCTCATTGCATCCTGCCCGACCAGATGCTGCCAAACTGCTCGTCCCAAAGAGACCATTCATGGACTACTTCTTTCCGATTCGAGACGCAATGCTCACGCAACTCTTTGACAATCACAAATCAAAGCCGCACGGCATACAAGACATGCGTTCTCATCCTCGGTATCCACGTTTTGAACTCCATACTCCCACGCTCTCCCTATCTTCTTCCAACGGATCTAGTCAACAGTGACACCTCTCTTCCTCAAATCCTTCTTCGCCTGTTCGATTTGTTGCACGAGCTCTTCGTGCGCTTCGGGGACATCGTGGAAGGAGAAGACGCCGTAGCCGAGCTTCGCGAGGAGGTATGCGCCGAAGGATACGATGGCCCAGAAAGGGAGCTGAGTGTTGGTGTTAGAGACGTGACTTTTGTGGCTGAGAATATCGAGGTGAGACTCACGACTGGGATCACATCCTCTTGGATCTTCGCGGGCAAGGGAATAAATCCGAGGAACGCGCTGAGGTATAGCTGCTTGGGGATTAGCATTTGGCTACTAAGAGAGAGACGGGGAGGGGAATGCACGCATACCGAGACCAAAACGAGGAGAAAGGTGATGTGTTGAGTGGCGCGAGTCATCTTGGATTTCGGATATGTGTAAAATGAGTTTGGTTGTTGAGAGGCTATTCGTGGTTTAAATGGTGTAGATAGAGGGGTCCCTTGATGCGAATAAAGGGCCACATAGCTTCAGAGACGAAGCGCGGAGAGCGGGCTTTGCTGAGGAGAGCTGACTTCACATGTTGTTGGCTTTGAACGCTGCATGTGATGAAGACATCTCGACTTGAAATTTAAGGTCGCCACGGTATTTGTCGCAATCAAGGAGCAAAACGTTCTCAGTGAGAAAAGGATACAACGACCATGGAGAACTCAAATGAATCAACGCAAACTCTCCTGAGAGAGACCCAGAATACAACCACCCTGACAAACAGACTACAAGAATTGGCGACACACAGCCGAGAGTCACTGGAAACAAGACAGCAACTCGGGAACAATGTCACCATTCTATTGCAGCTTCTTGAGAATAATGGCGATGCAAACGAAGATCTGCTCAACGCCACCCTCCGCTGCATCGGCAACGCATGCGTAGAAAACCCAGAAGCATGCGAAACGGTCGTCACCTCCGATTTCAACTTCAGCCATTTCGCAAGAATCCTCGCCAACCATGGCACGGAACTCCAAAGTCTCGTTGTCAAGGTCCTTTATAACATCTGCCTACAATCCGAAGACGCACGCAAGAAGTGTTGTGAAGCTTTTGTCCATGGATCGATTGTTTCCGCCCTCCACGGACAGGCCAAGTCAATGGATGATGACGACGATGACGAGCCCTTTGGAGGCCTCAGCTTCCCTATTGATCTGCTATTCTGGATCACTGCGAATCACCAGAAAGACTATGTCTTGCCGCAAACAGTGTTTTCACCTGAGGGCGCGCTGGAGCAAATGCTGCGGCAGCTGCTCGAGTTACCCGTACTCCTCGCCACACACCTGGACATCGACGACTTCGCCACGCTGCTGGAGGTTGTTCTTGTGTTTCTTCGCGAGCCCAGGTGTCAGACGCAGGTGGCCGATGAGCGGTTTACAGCGACTGTCTGGAAGATACTTGACTTGAATGAAAGCAAACTGAGGGAAATGGAGGGCGAAAGTGCTGAAGATCAAAAATTGCTCATTGCGCTATCGACTAGTTTGACCTGGGTTCTATCGGATGTTGCTGCGAATGCCACTTTTGTGGAAAAGAAGATGATGCCAGTTCATTCGTCCGTGGCTTAGTGCTGGTTCTGAAGTCAGACGCGAAGGGAGTGCTGACGGCGGTATTGTTCGGCTGATGAATGCCGCCTGTCAGGTTGTGGGGAATTTTTTGCACAGTAAAGGTCTCGGCACGGCCGCCTCTTTGGTGCGGATTGATCGTGTGCACGAGCGAGTCCTCGCCACGATGGTCGCTGCTGATAACGCAGACTTCCTGCACAGTGCGGCCGGGTTACTCATCCAGCTCTCTCGCCCTTCGCCTGAGATTCGCGAGGAAATCGCATCCGACAACAATGTCGTTCCCGCTGTCGAGCGTCTGGGCAGGCATACTGTTCAGGAGTTGAACCAGGACGCATTGAAGCTGATGCGTGCGCTTGGCAAGGATACTCCGATTGTGCAAGAACGTTTCAGGCAGCTTGCGGGAGAGGTCATGGCTACCGTCGCTGAGACTCAGAAAGCGGCCGCAGGCGCTCAATCGACGCAGCCACAGCTCACTGGCATGAGCTGAGATGGTGTGAAAGACCAGCCAGTGCTGCGCTCACCGCCCGAGTTTTCCTGCGAACTTGCGCCTCACCCAAACATCGCCATTCTCGAAGTACTCCTGCCTGCTGACGACAAGCTGTTTCATCGCCTCCTCGTTCTGCGCCAACCTCGCGCCACCATGCCATGCATTCTTGACAGGGTCTTCTGGCAGACCGACGCGCAGAGCAAACTCCTCCGGCAGTTTGGTCCGCAGATCCGCTTCGAGGCGTTGCACGAACCCAGGCAATTTGCTCGTACCTCCAACGACGACGATGTTGGCCAAGAAGCCCTGCCATAAACCTTTAGGCAAGCCTTCCAAAGACTGCATGATAGTTCCCACAAGCCCTTCAGATTGCATACCAATATCCGAAGGCGTGAACACCAGCTCAGGCACTGTGAAGCGTTCATTGGCCAAAATGACAATATCCTCTCTCGGCCCGCCAATGCCTAACTGTCGCTTCCTGGCATTGAAGCCTGGATCGTGAGGCCTGGCAAACCCGCGCTTGATGTTTTCGTAGTCCGGTAGAACGTAATCCACCACAATCGAGTGATCCACCTCCCTCGGGTCTTTACTCCCGCCTTTCCACACGCGCTCGAGATCTCCCTCGAAATCCCGTGAAACGTAGCACACGTCCTCCTTGATCTGATTCGCCATCCAGTCCTCCTTTCGCAGCTCGAACTGCCGCGTGGACACCAAGTCCTTCAATTGATTCGTGAGCGTCTTGCCTCCAATCTCCAACCTGCGACAAGCGCCCTGCAGCGCTTTACCCTGGAAGAGCGGCGTCACCATCGTGTGCGAGTAGCCCGCGTCCACGACCAGGGCGCACTCCATCGCCGCGCCCGCCGGTCTTGACGCGTCGCCTTCGAACGGAGAATTCCCGTAAGCGCTCAAGATAGGCGCGACGGCCCTCCAGTAATTGCCGAACCCGAACTCCTCGAAAACCATCTCATCGCAATTCCTCTGCAGCGCGATCGGGGAGTTCATCGCTTCCGTAAGAATCAAATTCGTCTCGCCCGGCGCGTCGCAGTGCAAACTGCGTTCATCGCCGCTTTTGGCTTTGCTGAAAAACTCGTTCTCCCAGATCGCCTTCTCGCTCTCCCAGTTGACGACGAAGCCCTTCTCCACTGGCCGCTTGAAAGCCAGCTCGCCAAAGTCGAGGCATTCGTCAACTTCCGAGCCGATGTAGGTTCGTTTGTCGCGTTGCGAGCGTGCGATTGTGTTCGGTATCACGCGACAATCGTCCAGGGAAGGTGGTGAGGTGGCGTTTAGATGGGAGTAGCCCGCTTTGATGCTGTGGGCGCCGTTGTCGAGGATGAGCGTTTTCGCCGCCAGACCGGCGGGTTGGGGTTTGGCCGCCTTTTGTTTAGCCATCTTGTTTAAATTTTAGTTTGAGTTGTTGGAATCACTCTCCAGAATCGAGATGATGGTCTGGCATTGCTTAAAGTCTGACGTCGCAGACGGTGGACTTGGGTGGACTTTCTTGCAGGGTGGGGCAAGAATTCTGTGAGCGACATGTGAAAAGTAGATGACTGTTGCAGTAATTTGGAAACACACAACTCTACAGCTCTGTAGGACAAAACAAGACAATACCCCGAGAACCCTCGCCATCATGGCTCCCTCCTCCGACACAAAGGCCCTCACCGACCTCATCGCCTCAACGCAAGCCCTCCTCGCGCAATTCACCGCAAACCTCACCACCACCGCCCAGCAAGAACAACCACAACCGGTCGCCAACCCTCCCAACCCCCTCCAAGTCTTCTCCGACGCCGCCAAACTCCTCAAAGCCCACGTAACCAAACTCTCGCTTCTCGTGCTGAACAAGCCCTTCACGCCCACAGCAGTCACCAAAGTCCTACGCGAGCTGTCCACAACCTGCCTCCCCGCTCTGATCGGCGCCGTGCAAATCTGCCAGCAAGAGAAATCCACATGGGGCGAGCTGCTGTGTCACGAAGCGCAAGCGCGCACGAGGAGGGTGTTTGTCGAGCTGGAAACGCTGTTGCGCGAGGTTGAAAGCGTGGCGACGCAGGGTTCCTCGTCGGCGGGTGGAAGGGACAGTTTGAGCGCTACGGGCGTGGTGTGGGAGGCGTGTGATGAGATTATTCAGTTGCACGGGCTTGGGGTGGGGGGTTTGGCGGTGTTGAAGGCGGAAGAGTGGAGGGAGACGATCAAGGATGCGATTGAGGAGTTGCAGGAGTGGGCTGAGGGAGGGGATGAGGAGGATGAGGGTGATGAGCTTTCGGACAGTGGGGATGAGGGCGAGGATGATAAGGACAGTCTGGACGATCTGTTCAGTGCTGCAAATAGCTTGCCTGCGGACCGGCCGGAGCTGAAAGAGCTGGTCGAGAAGGCAGTGGAGAAGCTGAAGAAGGTGGAGATTCTCTATAAGGCGCTGGTGAAGAGGCGGTTGAAGGCTTACAAGGGCGTGGCCGCGAAGGAGGAGGAAGAGGGGAAGAAGCAGTCGAGCGCCGAGTACCTGGACGAGATCATGGAGAATCTCAAGGCTCTGCCGCACATGGTCGATGATCTGGCGAGCACTTTCTACGATCTCGAAGAGGAGCCAGCGAAGACTGCTTTGGACGACTGCGTCAAGAAGGCTTGCGAGACGGCCACACTTTCCAGGCTGGACTACGAGGGCAAGGAGGATGAGTTTTCGACGTGGAGCAAGAAATGGGTCGAAGCCACAGGTTGAGACAGTCCTGGTGAAAAGCAATACGAATGTCTGGGTTTGAGGAGCACTATCTGGCAAGAAATCGATGGAGCGAAAAACGGCAAAAGTATCTATGAACGAAAGTAACGAAAACAAGGCCTCCAAAAAGCCAGCCTTGGGTATCTAATACACGAACGGCGCAATCGTCGATCTTCGGGCTTCTAGTGCTGGAGAAGGGGACTGTCTAGTTTGCGTGGCCTGGATCTTCTTTTTAACTTGCTTACAAGGCGAGGAAAGCAAGGCCACCGACGGCGACGGCGGCCATGTTGAAGCCGACGCTTCCAGCGGCGGAGTCGAAGTCAGCTGCCGACGTTTCAGTGGGAGTCGCGGAAGAAGTGCCGTTGACGGAGGTTCCGTTCATGGAGCCGGTGGGCTGGGCAGTACCGCTGGTGGCGTTGCTCGCGGAGATGGCAGGGGTCTCGGGCGAGGTGCAGATGCCCTCGTCCATGGCCGCGGGCTCCTTGTACTCCTCGCCGTGCTCCTCGAGGGTGTCCTTGCAGAGCTTGTTGGAGACGTTGTAGACCTCTATTGTCGATCGGTCAGCGTTTGTGTTCTGGTTTGATTGGGAGAGAAGTAGGGTGACGTACTGGCAAGGTCGGTGGTGGTGCACTCGCTCTTGCAGAGGCACTTGAGAGTGGTGGTCTGGATCTTCTCGGCCTCCTTGCCGCACTGGCAGTAGAAGTCGGTAAGGCCACAGTCGGTGGAAGCGATGGACTTGGTGAAGCAGTCGAGCTGTTGCCACGCTGTCAGTGGCTAGTCACATCACGAATATAACACATTCTGGTGCCCAAGAACATACAGCGCACTCGGGAACCTCGCTCAGGATCTCAAGCTGAGCGGCGGCAAGGCCGGCGGCGGCGGCGAAAGCGAGGGCGGTGAACTTCATTGTGATTTGTGTGGTCTGGGGGTTTTCTGGGTTGTATGGAGAAACAAGTAATCGCAAAGTGATTATTAATAAAAAGAGTGAAACTGGTCTTTGAGAAAGAGACAAGGATTGGGGAATTTCGCAACAACAGACTGGGGGAGAAAGGGCAAGACAGACAGAGAGGAGTGCGAAAGACGACTCTACTTGAAATAACACCAACATCGAGGATTCCCAACACCTGAAAGGCTTAACCCACCGCGCGGAGTGGCACTAAAAGCCGACGTTGACACTGGCCAGTCCAGTATGTCGCTATCGATTCTTTGCTCGAGCCCGTTTCGCCGTTAAAGCAACAGAAAAATCACCACTACTCATGTGGATAGTCAGAGCTAAGTAGTAGTCACAGAGAGCGAGTGTGTTGACGAATGATGTTCGGGCTTCCGATTCTTCACGCCGGGCCTACTTGGCAAAACGGTTCTTCGCCCCCTTTTCTTGCAAGTGGATACAGAGTCGTGAAGTCCATGAATCTTTTTGCTTTGACGACGTCTGACAAGATTGTCACACAGTTGCTTTCCCTTCACAGTAGATTCTCTCAGCTACAACATGTCGTCCATCACGAAGATGATCGACTTGAAGATCTACTCGTTGATCTTCTCTTCTCCCCATCTAAACAGCATGTTTCGCAGAAAACGAGCCTAATAACCACTTCAAAACGCCGGCTGAAGTCTCCGTTGCTTCACCTAGCGCCGGTAGTCAGCGGGGAATTGGCCAGGGCAGCGGGGACCATCCTGGTCGAAGATCATCTGAAATCAGTGCATTGAAGATCCACTTGTCAATCAATTGTGGTCACTCTGCAGCTGGATGTAGTTATAGATCTGCTTCTGTATGATTCAGGTCGCGGGAGCGTGGCTGCGTGGGTGGATATGTTGAAACGTGTGGTGCCCAGAAGCGTGAGTGGCTTATTGTTTGAACTTTCATGGCAAGGGAAAATGGATTTGAGATACTACTTGCTCTCCTGATTGGGGCGTATAGTTGTTTTGCAGTTTCCGGACAGAGAAAATAAATCTTTTCGATGGACTGGCCTGCTGACAGTATATGCCCACGTCGACCTCACGAATTGATACACAGAGTCCATCAAGTCCTCCTCTATCCAAAATTCACGCAAAGTGTTTCAGAAATGTGCAATAGGAATGAATTGATGTAGTCTAGTCGTATTTCACAGGATCGAGAGGATTCCCTCCTACAAACCCCAAAGGGCGAGGAAACCTATCTAAATAAATGAACTCATCCTCTGAACCCGCAGCAGTACAGTATCTCTGTTAACAATTCAGCAAATCAAAAGATTCCAGAGTCGCCAATCTTGACCTGCTCATACGTCGCCCTCACAGAGCATGAGATAGAACCACGATACGAGGTAGAAAATAGAAGGAACGGTGATCAAATATCCATCTACAGCTCAGTGGGAAACGCAATATGGCTAATAGAAAAGAGCTCTGGGCAACAATATCTGGCGAGAAGAAGAAGAAGATCTCTCGCATATTGCTATTCTTCAACATCACATGCTCTACAGTCCCTGAGGTTCTCAGACAATGTGAGTATTACACAACATCGAATCTCTCCCATGAGCCTCATTCAAATTGCAAACGATCGTCCGCCTCCCTCAAGCACCAAATCACCGGGCCATCGGCTTCCCATTCCCCTCCCATGATTCCAAAACCAAGTCAAGCAAGCCCACGACTCATGCCCATCCCACGAAAAAAGCACCGACTTCCACAACACCGTCTGGACTCCTCCAGACCCTCGTCCTGGACATGTGTCTCGACATGAGGACGATCGAGCAAAGTTCCAGTCTGCTTCACACTCTGGGGCCAAAAGGAAGTATTACCGATGAATACTAAGGTAGGTATGGGATTTCCAGACCTACGCCGTTAGCCCCAACCCTAACCCTAGACGTCTGCACCCGTATAGCTTTTCTCAGACGGTACCTCCGTGTAATGATGAATGAATACATGTATGAAGAAGCAAACACATAGCCTCAGACCTAGGATATGTCTAGGCTGTCACTGCTTCGGATAGAATAAGCACCAGCAAGAAATCAAAAGGAGTAAGGGACGGAAGAAGAAGAAAGTTGAAAAAATCACATGTGAAGATACCTCAGGGCCGAGAGCACAAGGAGAAGTGAGATCAAAGACTAAAAATCGCACGACGAAGAGACTAAGCGTGAGTGCCCATGTGTAAATTCCATCTTGTGGAATTGCAAATGGAAGGGTAGACAAAGGAAACAAACAATCATTATACCACGGCACTTAAGTTGGCTGCCATCGATGGCCGAGAACAAGGTACATACATGTATGGCAATCGAAAAATTAGGAGCATTGGCGATAGATAGATCTTGGACCAGAATATTGACTACATGTACTGAAGCAATGGAACCAAGAATACATGTACTGTGGGCACGCCACGTACAAATCTACAGATAGGGAATGCAACGTATGTATCAACATAAACAAAGCTTTCAATTCTTTGCTCCGAAAGCGCAGATCGAGAACAAAATACACATTGAAAGGCCAACAATAATGTATGAACAGGAATCTAGAATTTAAACATGTACAAGCAAGCGATAAAAACATCATATAAAAGTAAAACAAAAACGCCAGAGAGATATTTAAATAGAAGAAAAATGCGCTCCCCGTCCCAAGACCGTGGTCATATCATGCAACAACAATAAACAAGCACACGTTTCTTCTTCTTCTTCTTCTTCTTCTTCTTCTTCTTCTTCATCCTCCTCATCATGCGCGTTCAAAACATACATATCCTCCTCCATTCTCCATCTTCAATTCCATCCTCTACTCCTGAGCGCGCACGGCCTCGCTGCCAGCCCTAGGCCTGGAAGCGTTGGGCTCATCGCTCTCGTACTTCTCCCAGTTGGCGAGAATGTTGCCGATGCGCGGGGAGTTGGTGAGGCGGTAGACGTCCTCGAAGTACTCCTTGGTGAGCTCGAAGGGGCGCGCGGTGACGTTGGGGATGTACTTGCCGACCAGCTTGCTGGGGTCGATGGAGGTCTTGTTGATCTTCTTGAGGAGGAAGGAGCGGAAGGGCTTGACGCCGGAGCGCAGGAAGGTTGAGTGGAAGGGCACGTCGATGCCCTTGAGCGGGATGGTGGCGAAGCCGCGCTGCAGTTCGAGGGGCTTGGGCTTAGCCTCGGTCTGCTTGGCGCACTCCTTGATGATCGAGGTGAGGTGCTCCTTGACTTCCTCCAGGGAAATGGTCTGCATCAACTGTTGGATGTCGATCTTCTGGGCCTTGAGGTAGTTGAGGACGTTGGTGAGGCAGTCGAGAGCACGGAGGTCACCGGCGCAGACGTACTGCGAGTTCTCGACGTTCAGGTTGACAATTTCCAGGAGCCAGGTGGTGGTCTCGGCAATGTTCTCGACGACGTACTGCAGGGCCTGCTCGGTGAAGGTCTTGCTGATACGCGAGGGGTTGACGGCGCACATGGAGTAGTTGGAGCGGCCAGCCTCGTCACGCTCGACGGCGACCTGCATGGTGAGACCACGGTAGAACACGACGGAGACGAGAGACTCGATGGGCATGACCTCGGCCATGGCAGCCAGGGCACTGTACTCTCCGAGAGAGTGACC
>MSJI02000756.1:0-10348 GCA_001931905.2 Cladosporium sp. IMV 00045 | reverse complement strand
TTGCGTGGCCTGGATCTTCTTTTTAACTTGCTTACAAGGCGAGGAAAGCAAGGCCACCGACGGCGACGGCGGCCATGTTGAAGCCGACGCTTCCAGCGGCGGAGTCGAAGTCAGCTGCCGACGTTTCAGTGGGAGTCGCGGAAGAAGTGCCGTTGACGGAGGTTCCGTTCATGGAGCCGGTGGGCTGGGCAGTACCGCTGGTGGCGTTGCTCGCGGAGATGGCAGGGGTCTCGGGCGAGGTGCAGATGCCCTGGTCCATGGCCGCGGGCTCCTTGTACTCCTCGCCGTGCTCCTCGAGAGTGTCCTTGCAGAGCTTGTTGGAGACGTTGTAGACCTCTGTTGTGGAATGGTCAGTGTTTGTGATCTGATTTTGTTGGGAAAGAAGTAGGGTGACATACTGGCAAGGTCGGTGGTGGTGCACTCGCTCTTGCAGAGGCACTTGAGAGTGGTGGTCTGGATCTTCTCGGCCTCCTTGCCGCACTGGCAGTAGAAGTCCGTAAGACCACAGTCGGTGGAGGCGATGGACTTGGTGAAGCAGTCGAGCTGTTTTCATGCTGTCAGTGGCTGGCCACATCACGAATATAACCCATTCGAGTGTCCAAGAACGTACAGCGCATTCGGGAACCTCGCTCAGGATCTCAAGCTGAGCAGCGGCAAGGCCGGCGGCGGCGGCGAAAGCGAGGGCGGTGAACTTCATTGTGATGTGGGTGGTCTGGGTTTTTTTCTGGGTTGTATGGAGAAACAATTAATCGCAAAGTGATTATTAATAAAAAGAGTGAAACTGGTCTTTGAGAAAGAGACAAGGATTGGGGAATTTCGCAACAACAGACTTGGGGAGAAAGGGCAAGACAGACAGAGAGGAATGCGAAAGACGACTCTACTTGAAATAACACCAACAGCGAAGATTCCCAACACCCGAAAGGCTTAACCCACCGGGCGGAGTGGCACTAAAAGCCGACGTTGACACTGGACAGTCCAGTATGTCGCTATCGATTCCTTGCTCGAGCCCGTTTCGCCGTTGCAGCAACAGAGAAATCACCACTACTCATGTGGATAGTCAGAGCTAAGTAGTAGTCACAGAGAGCGAGAGTGTCGACGAATGATGTTCGGGCTTCCGGTTCTTCACGCCGGGCCTACTTGGCAAAACGGTTCTTCGCCCCCTTTTCTTGCCAGTGGATACAGAACCGTGAAGTCCATGAATCTTTTGGCTTCAAACGACACCTGACGAAATTGGCTGCCAACCCACACAATTGCTCTTCTTAGACATCAGGACTTTGTATCTACGATATATCATCAGCCTGATCGACTTGAAGATCAACTCGGCAATCTTCTCTCCTCCCCATCCAAACATCATGTTCGCAGAAAACGAGCCTAACAACCACTCCAAAACGCCGGCTGAAGTCTCCGTTGCTTCACCTAGCGCCGGTAGTCAGCGGGGAATTGGCCAGGGCAGTGGGGACCATCCTGGTCGACGATCATCTGAAATCAATGCATTGGAGATCCACTTGTCAATCAATTGTGGCCGATGTGCAGCTGGATGCGGTTATAGATCTGCTTCTGTATGATTCAGGTTGCGGGAGCGTGGGTGCAATTGCTGGATTGTGTGGTGTGGCGAAGAAGTGGATTTTTTTGGACGTTGGTGAGAGAGTAAAGGGATTTGAGATACGTGATGTCCTGTTCGTAAAGAAACGGTCCTTCTTCGCGGTTCGAGGCAGGAGTGATGATATGGCTTTTCGACGAATGCGTCTCGACCTCGTGAGCTGGTAATACACTGCTCCATCGATAATTTATCATCCCAAAGCTCACACGTCAAGAGTTTCAGAGGTGTGTAGTAGGAATCACAGGATCGATAGGATCCTCGCCTACAGTACAAACAAACCCTAAAGAGCGAAGAAACCCTACCCAAACAGCTCAACTCATCCTCCAAATCTGCAGCAGTATCTCTTATTATATCAACTCAGCCAACTAGCAGATTCTCCCTGCCGCCGTTCTCGACCTGTTCTTCCACGGTCCGCACAGAGCATGAGAAAATAGCATGATACTGTAGAAAATAGAAGCAACGGTGATCAGCCATCCATGCATAGCACGGTGGAGAACGCAACATGGCTCGCTGAAAGGAGCTTTGAGAGCAACATTTGGCGTGAAGAGGATCTCCCACATTTTCCCATCTCCTCAGTCCTTGATAGCTCATTCGGCTCTCCCACGATATGAGCACCATATCATCACTGATAAACCCAGAGATCCTCCTTGCAACAGATGGTTCTCGCAGTACCGGCTTGCGCATTTGACGATCTCGGAGAGCAGGCCTCTAGATTTCGGCCCAAGTGCGCTTAGCAACAGAATCTCACAACGTCAAATCTTCCCATTAGCCAGCCTCATCCGAAGTATTGCAACATGATCGTCCTCGTCCCTCAAGCATCAAAAACACCGGAACATCGGATACCTGACCCGTCCCAAGATCAGGTGGCATGCCCACGACTCATCCCCATCCCACGAAAAAAATAAAGCACCGACTTCCACCACGAACCCGAGTCAAAACGTCTGGACTTCTGCAGACCCTCGTCTTGAACACATGTCTCGACACGAGGACGATCGAAAATGCCAGTGCACCACGGCCTTTCTGCCATCCGGTTGAGCCAGCATGTAGCCGAATGGAACGATAGACTGGTATCCAGACTGCTAGCCCCAACCCTAACCCTACACGTCTGGCAACCAAAACGGTATAATTATGGATGACATGGAATAGAGCATCTGTTGTTGTAAGCCCCGGTACGGCCATGTTACGACATGGGAGTAAAGAAAGAGCAAAAGTGAAGGGAAGAAATGGAATAAAGTGGGTGAAAAAACAGACATAATCAATACCTCAAGAGCCGAGAGCACAAGGAGAAGTGAGATCAAAGACGAACAATCGTACGACGAAGAGACTAAGCGTGGGTGCCCACGTGTAAGTTCCATCTTGTGGAATTGCAAATGGAAGGGTAGACAAAGAAAACAAACAATCGTTATAACACGGCACTTAAGTTGGCTCCCATCGATGGCCAAGTACGAGGCATGCAGTCGAAAGGCGAGGAGGATTGAGGATGGATAGCTCTTAGAATGGGAGATTGAGTACTGAAGCGGTTGGAGTCAAAATTACCATAAGCTGTACGGAATCTACAGAACAGAATCATGTAACGTATGTATCAATCACTATGAACAACCTAGTCCTCAACCACAGTGCGAACCGAGTAAAACACACAGAAAGGGCAATAATGTATGACAGAAAATCTAGAATTTAAACATGTACAAGCAAGCGATAAAAGCATCATCAAAAAAGCAAAACAAAACGCCAGAGATATCTAGTAGAGAAAATGCGCTCCCCATCCCAAGACCGTGGTCATATCATGCAACAAGAATAAACAGACACACATTTCTTCTTCTTCTTCTTCATCAAAACAATACACGTCCCCCCTCATTCTCCATCTCCAATTCCCATCCTCTACTCCTGAGCGCGCACAGCCTCGCTGCCAGCCCTAGGCCTGGAAGCGTTGGGCTCATCGCTCTCATACTTCTCCCAGTTGGCGAGAATGTTGCCGATGCGCGGGGAGTTGGTGAGGCGGTAGACGTCCTCGAAGTACTCCTTGGTGAGCTCGAAGGGGCGGGCGGTGACGTTGGGGATGTACTTGCCGACCAGCTTGCTGGGGTCGATGGAGGTCTTGTTGATCTTCTTGAGGAGGAAAGAGCGGAAGGGCTTGACGCCGGAGCGCAGGAAGGTCGAGTGGAAGGGCACGTCGATGCCCTTGAGCGGGATGGTGGCGAAGCCGCGCTGGAGCTCGAGGGGCTTGGGCTTGGCCTCGGTTTGCTTGGCGCACTCCTTGATGATGGAGGTAAGGTGCTCCTTGACTTCCTCAAGGGAGATGGTCTGCATCAGCTGTTGGATGTCGATCTTCTGGGCCTTGAGGTAGTTGAGGACGTTGGTGAGGCAGTCGAGAGCACGGAGGTCACCGGCGCAGACGTACTGCGAGTTCTCGACGTTCAGGTTGACAATCTCCAAGAGCCAGGTGGTGGTCTCGGCGATGTTCTCGACGACGTACTGCAGGGCCTGCTCGGTGAAGGTCTTGCTGATGCGCGAGGGGTTGACGGCGCACATGGAGTAGTTGGAGCGGCCAGCCTCGTCACGCTCGACGGCGACCTGCATGGTGAGACCACGGTAGAACACGACGGAGACGAGAGACTCGATGGGCATGACCTCGGCCATGGCAGCCAGGGCACTGTACTCTCCGAGAGAGTGACCAGCGAAGCTGCTGTCGCGCTGAACGACACCCTTGTGGCGCATGTCCTCGAAAGAGGCCTTCTCCATAAGAGTGAGGGCGGGCTGCGTGAACTGAGTGGCAGAGAGAAGACCGGTGGGAGAGCGGTAGGTGTACGAGCTGGTGTTCTCGTTGATCTCCTTGAAAATCTTCTCAGACTTGATGCTGCCATCAGCAGCAACGGTCTCGAAGGTCATGGACATGTAGTTTTGACGGATGGCCTTGCCGCGAGCACCACCGAAGTGGATGGTGAGCTCGTTGGGGTTGTTTCTCACGATGTTGGTGATGGCGAAACCTGTTGCTTGTTAGTGATGCGATTGCTTGGAAGACGTGGATTTTCAACATACCATAGTTGTCCAAGAAGTGCTTGTCGGCGCGGTCCCAGACCTCAGCCGCGACGGGGCTGCTCTCGTAGAGATCCATACCCATACCCTGCTCCTGGGAGCCCTGGCCAGTGAAGACGTAGGCAGACACAGGCTGCTCGATCTCAGCCTCACCGAGGAGGACCTTCTCCTCGGTCTCAGCCTTGGCGGCCTCGACCTTGATGATCTTGCGACCAGAGACCATACCGATGTGCTGCAGGGTGACCTCGATGCTGTCATCGGGGAGAACCATGCCGACAAGGCTGGCGTGGAAGCTGCGCACGCGACCGACGTTGTTCTCCGCGGCCCAAGTCTCGACGAGGGAACGCACGGCGGCGCTGGAGTACATGCCGTGGGTGATGGTACCCGGGAGGTTGGCGTACTTGGAGAAGACGCGAGAAACGTGAATGGGGTTGTAGTCGCCAGAGACGCGAGCGTAGGTCTCGTTGGAGGCAGGAGCCTTAAGGGACAAGGGCGTCTTGCCGTGGAGCGGGATGGGGTTCTCGAAGTGCACGGGCTGGTCGAGAGTGGTACCGTTACGGGTGAGGTAGTCAAGAACCGGGTTGCCGTAGGAAGCACCAGCCTCGTACTCGACGGAGGCGACCTGGATGATTTCCTTCGAGGGCAGCTCAAGCTCGACCTTACCGATGGTCTGCACGGAGGAGAAGACAGTCTCGTTCTTATACCTGTTGAGAGTCTGCAGCTTGAAGACGAGCTTCTGGCCAAGAAGCTCAATGTCAGACTCCTCGAGGCGGAACCACTCCTTGGACTGGAGGACAGCAACATCCTTGGTGGTCTCGAGGTGCACCTCGACGGGAGTCTCGACCTTGCGCTGGAAGGTGTTCTCGTAGTCGGTGTAAGTGCCGCGGTAGAGGAACTGGGAGGTGACCTCCATGACAGGCTTGCCGTCACGGGTGATGGTGCCACAGACCTCGACCAGCTTGCCGGAGGCCTGATTGAGGACAGCGTTGACCTCAGCAGTGGTGTCAAGAACATCACCCTTCTTCAGGGGAGTGGCGCCGGGCAGCATGCGGAAGCCGTTGGACAAGTGGACGAGCTTGAGAAGGTCACCATCGATCTTGCGGGGGAAGATAGGCTTGGTGATGGCCTTCCAGCCAACGACGATGGCGAAATCCATGGGAGCAAAGACCTCCTTGCCGGGTCTGTCAACAAACGCCTCACCGGTGTTTCCGACGGCGTGAACGAAGTCGTTGATTGCCTCGCTGGTGACAGTGGCCCTACCGCCCTCGAAGCGAGAGGTGACAGGGGTGTCGAAGGGGCAAGCCTCGTCACCGAACCAGATGCGGTAGTAGAAGTCCTTGACACGGTCGTTGCGGGCGTCCATGACCTCGCGGATGGGCGCGTAGCCGGTCTCAGGGTGGTAGGTGAACTTGAGGGTCAAGGCGACGGGCTTGCCAGAGGCGGTGCGGTCCTCGATCATCTTGACAACAATCTCGTTGTCCGCCATAGGGCCGACCTCAATGGTGGGAGTGTACTTGCCGTGGGAAGGCTCCTTGACAGTGATGACGGTGCGCTTAGGGTCATCGGGGTACGCGATCTCAACCAGCATGCCAGGGGTGGGGGCAAAGATGCGGTGCATCGGGTTGGTCTGGAAGCGCTGGCCCTGCACGAAGACATCGGCCGTGAAGAAGGCGTGGCGCCATGAGATGGTGCGACCAGCGAGGATCTGCATCCAGTTGTCGACGTCAGGCAGAGGAGTGCCAGAGGCCGCGGAGAGGCGGAGGATGGTCTTGTTGTCGATCTCAGAGACAGTCAGACCCTCGACGCTGACCTCGTCGCTGGCTTCGATAAGCTTGCCGCCAAAGTACTCGACGACAGGGATCTTCTTCTCGTCACCAGCGTAGAGGTCCTTGGTCAGCATGGAGATGTGACCAGTGTGCACGCCGTCAAGAATCTCCTTGATCGGCTCATCAACCTTTGTGGAGTATTTGGCGGCCATGGGGCCCTGGAGGATGGCGACTCTGCCGACGTCCTGGTCGACGACGGCCTCGAGGTCCTCAGACTGCCACAGGGAGTCCTTCTTGAAGAAGAACTCGAAGGTGTCATCCAGGCAGGGAACGAAGGGCACGGGCTTCTGGCCACGACGCTGGCAGAGGAGCAGGAAGTGCTGGCAATCCTGAGCGTTGATGAGCTGCTCATCGGCCTCGGGGTAGGCCTCGAGAACCTTAATGACAGTCGAGAAGGGCTCGTCGAGCTCGCTGTAGTTCTGGATGAGCGAGGGACCGTCACCCTTAGCGAAACGCTCTTCGATACGGCGGATGAAGTCGCCAGTGAGCTTGGCCAGGGACTTGTCGATCCAGCGCTTCTGGTGCTTGACGAACATCAGATCCACCATGCGGCGAACGACCTCACCGTAGGTCATGTCCTCGAGGTCAACGCAGTCGCCGGCGCGGTTACGTCCGAACCACGGCTTCTGGAAGTCGTCGTTCAGCTTCTGGATGATGTACTCGCGGTGCTTCTTGAGCTCGGGAATACGCTTCGCCTTGTCAAGGCTGAAGATCTTCTGGTCCATCTCCGCCCAGAATTTGATACCACGAGTGGCGATCTTGTGGATGGGCTCGCCCATTTCAGAGCGGACGGTGATGACACCACCGGCCGGGCCCTTGTAGGTCTTCTCCCACTCATGGTCGTCAAGACCAGGAGCGTCGACGATGGCCTGCTTGGCCATCTTAGAGGTGTGAGCCTCCTTGGCGACCATGACGCGGCTGCCGAAGAGGACACCATCGAAGGGCATGGGCGGGTATCCGAACTTCTTCGCCCATGTACCAGTAAGGTAAGGGTAGGTGTCCTCAGCACCACCGAAACCGGAACCTGCGAGAAGGACGAGGTTGGGGCAGCGCCTGATGCGAGTGTACATGGACAGGATCGGCTGGTGGAAGTCTTCGAAAGAGTGGTGACCACCACCGCGGCCACCGGTCCACTGCATAATGACAGGGAAGTTGGGGTTGGCCTTTGCGATGTTGATGGTCTGCTGGATGGCCTCAGAAGAACCGGGCTTGAAGCTGATGTGCTTGATGCCGAGAGTCTCAATGTACTCGTTGGCAACCTCGATCGAAGGAACACCAGCGCCAATGGTCAAACCCTCGATGGGCACACCCTCAGCGCGGAGTCTGGCGATCATGGGGATCTGCCAGGCCATGGCTCTCGGAGCGACGTAGATCAAGTTGATGGTGATACCGCGACCAGCGGGAATCTCCTTCTCGATCTTGGCGATGGCCTCGCTCATGCTCTTATCGTTGTAGTATCCGCCGCCAGCAAGCTCGATCTCGTAGCCAGCCTTCATGGTGGAAGCCACAAAGTCCCAGGGAACGGTGCAGGGAGTCATACCCGCAACCATGACCGGGGGAAGACCCAAAAGTCTGCTCATCTTGGTGTCCACGAAAGTCTGACCAACGGAGGTCCTCGCAAGCTTAGGTCCATACTCTTTCACCCAGTCGACGGCGTACTTGACGGCGTGCTCGGCGTCGCGGTCAAAAATCTCGGGCTTGTAGCCAACCTCGCTGTTGGTGCCATCCATGGTGCCGGCCAGGATCACGCGCACTCCAGTACCGTCCTTGTTGCGGTTGGTAAGCACACCGAGACCGGAGATGCCACCAGGGCCGAAGTCGAGGATGTGCGTAGCGTTGGGCATGACGGTGGCAATCTCCCAGTTCACGGGGTCCTTGCAGATCATGCGCACAAGGTCGGGGACAATGTTGCCTTTGGTCTTCTCCCTGAGGTCCTCGCCGGAGCAGGTGTCGAAGACGGGGATTCCAAGTTCGCTAGAGGGAATGTTGACGCTGCTAAGGTCATCCTGGAGGTGCTGGATGGCCTCTGCGAGGTAGGGGCTGTGGAAAGGCGCGGTAATGGGGAGGAAGCGGTTAACAAAGCGAACCTTGCGCTCAGTGAAAGGAATGCGAGTCTGGTCAAGACCAGTGGGGGCCTTGAACTTGCGGAGCTGCAGGTTCAGACCGTAGAGAGACATGGGAGGACCGGTGACAACGAAGTTGCGCGCGCTGTTCACCAGAGAGATGCCGATGTGCCTGTCCTTAGGCAGGTGTTCGTTGGTGGTGTCAATGTGCTTCTGAACGGCTTCCCGGGGAAGATCGCGGATGGAAAGCATGGGAGTGGGAGCACCCTCGCCCTCATCAATGGAGTCCTGGAGGACATTGGGCGCAAGGGAAGTGCGAGGGTAAGCCTGCTGGCTGCGAAGACCGATCCAGAAGAGGATGCTAAGCGCATCTCTTGAAGACTTATCGAAAGTCTCAAAGTTCTTAGAGGCGGCGATTGCAGCCGCAGTCACGACACCCTGGGAGTGACCGGTGGAACCAGAGAAACGCTCCCTGACGTGGCCAGGGTGAGTGCCCAGTACTCTGCACATGACGAGGTAGTGTGCGAGCTGGGTGAGACCGATGAGCGGGAAGCTCACAGGAGCAGAGACGAGGTACTCGGTGTCAGGCTGCGCATCCTTGTTGTTCAACCAGCGCATGACATCCAGACCCTTGGGGTAAAGCTTCTCAGCCTTAGGGTCCCTGGCGAGCTGCTGCAGGTGAGCGGCGGCCGAAGTGATGAAATCCTCAACGAGAGTCGGGTATGTGGTGTAGATCTCGCGGAGCTCGTCAAAGTACTCCTCAATATTGCCCTGACCGCCGAAAACAGCGTAGATGTAGGCATTCTCGTCACCAGCCTCACGCAGCAGAGCAGACTCGTGCGCCTTGATAGGGCGACCGACCGCTGAGCGAGCGGCGTAGTAAGAGCGCACAGTGATGAGCTTCTTCTCCACAATGCCTGGCAGGGTCGCTGCGATGGCGTGAACCTCGTTGCCGCGCAGGAAGGCGCGCTCAAACTCTTGTAGCATGATCTTCAGAACCTCCTCGTACGAGCCAGGGTCGTCGCCCTCGTCGACCTCTTTGGCGGTAAAGCCGAGATATCTGGCGACAAGCTCGGTGACGGAGGAAGGCTCCTCATCCTGGGCGAGCTCGTCTGTGGGTTCGGGGAGGGTAGCAAGGAAGGCATCCTTGAGCTGGGTGGCGCTGAAATGAAGGGCGGTGGGTATTAAGAAGTTGTATTCGAGTGAGCCGTGGGTGAGGGTGAGAGGACGCGAGACGGCCTGGGAGCGAGGCGTGGAAACGCCAGTCTGAGCGCCGGAGCCGTACATTCTGCTGCTAAGCCTGCGGATGGCGTCCGGTCTCTGGGGGGAGGAGTTATTATTGAACTGGACACTCATTATTAGTCTGAGTGTGCGATTGATGGAGAAATGCTGCGGTCTGCAGTTATTCTAGCATATTCCGGGTGATGGGAGTGAATGGGTGAGGTGGTGGGATGGAAATCTCGCGGCCGAAGAAGTTGCGGGTTGCGGTCGTGCCTGCTCTGCCCTGCCTGGCCTGTCGTGTGCTTCGCTGTGCTGTCACTTCTGTGCCGCCGGAGCAGGCAGAAAGCTTGAAAGCAGAGACAGAGAGGATTGCAAAGGCCAATGGCTGGATTGTGATTTCTCAAGAGGCGGATGGATATCGATTTGCTGGAAATGGAAATATTCAAACTTACAATAAGGGTAGTATGTAATGCAGGACTGGCTCGCGGAGCTCAGGTCATAGACAAGCTGGAGATTTTTCGCTCCAGACTTGAGATGCTCGGGGTCCCTTTTTGCAGCGGCAACTGGAGACACTAGCGGGAAAGCTGCGGTCGAGTTGATGGAGA
>MSJI02000755.1:12704-46991 GCA_001931905.2 Cladosporium sp. IMV 00045 | reverse complement strand
TCAGAGGCCACGAAGCCGATGCGGTGGATGTTCTTCTCGCGGTCTTCGCGGGAGAAGCCGAGTTCGGAGGAGAGCTCGGAGCGCACGGTCTCGCCGAGGAGGAGCGAGACGCTGCGGCCGCCCTGCTGGTTGAGGGTGACGTTGAGGGCGCGCGCGATGGCGTCCTTGCCGGAGTTGGTGTAGCCGGTCAGGAAGATGGTGAAACCCTGCTTGTTGCGGGGCGGGTGGGACTCGCGGAGGACCTTGACGACCTCGGGGTAGGAGAACCATTCGGGGATGTCGGCGCCGGTGCGCAGGCGCTTGCGGAGCTCGGTGCCGGAGATGTTGAGGGTGCGGACGTCCTTGGGAACCTCGTCGACGGGCTTGTACTCGTCCGAGTCGGGCAGGTAGGTCATCATTTGGAAGGGGACGACCTCGATGCCGAGCTCGTCGCGGTACTTCTCGACGGCCTCCTGGGCATCGTACGGGCCGTAGAAGTCCTGGCCCTTGCTGTTGCTGCCGGGACCGGCGTGGTCACGGCCGACAATGAAGTGGGTGGCACCATGGTTCTTGCGGATGATGGCGTGCCAGATGGCCTCGCGGGGACCGCCCATGCGCATGGCGAGGGGCAGGAGACCGAGGACGGCCATGCCGTTGGGGTAGCGGGACATGAGGGCCTGGTAGACACGGACACGGGTGAAGTGGTCGATGTCACCGGGCTTGGTCAGGCCGACGACGGGGTGGATGAGGACGTTGGCCTGCCTCTGGCGGGCGGCGCGGACGGTCAGCTCACGGTGAGCGCGGTGCATGGGGTTGCGGGTCTGGAAAGCGACAACCCTGGACCAGCCGAGCTTCTCGAAGTGAAGACGGAGCTCGGAGGGGGTGTAGCGCAGGCCGACGTAGTCGTAGTGCATGAGACGCTGGATGACCTCGACCTTACCACCGACGTAGATCTCGCCGGCGGTGTTGTTGAGGTACTTGATGGCGGGGTGCTCGGGGTCGCCGCCAAAGACGAGCTTGGCCTCCTTGGCCTTGTCGGGCCTGTAGACGTCGTCGACGGTCAGGATGACAATGTTGCGGTCGTCACGGCTGTCGCGGAGGACAATGCGGTTGCCGGCCTTGATGCCGAGGCGCTCAACCTCCTGCTGGGAAAGGTCGAGGTTGATGGGCATGGAGAAGAGGTTGCCGTCGGCGAGACGGTTGTTCTCACAGACGCTGAGGTGTTGTCAGCGCATGGTTCTCGTTCTTTCTTTCAATGTCTCAAGAAAACCAACCCATTGTAGTCCTTCTCGTTCATGAAACCCTCCAGAGGGGAGAAGCCACCGTTGATGATGAGCTCGAGATCGCAGAGCTGGCGCTCGTTCAGGACGACGGCAGGGAGCTTCTCGGCCTCAGCGGCCAGCTCGTCGCGGCGAGGGGCATCGCGAGCGATGAGGTCCTTGAGGATACCACCTGGGGAAGTGGGATGTCAGTCTTGCCGGTCTGCGGTGCATGGTGTCCCGCTTTATCTCCGTGCTCTCAGCTGCCAATGGACATACCGTGAGGAGAGTTGGCCATTTTAAACAAGGATTATATGTGAAATGGTGTGGAAGACAAACAAAGAGGCGCGGGGGGAAAGAGACGAAGAGGAGGAGGGGAGGTTATTCTACAAGAGCGGGCGGGAGTAGGTGAATGGGCGACGATGGATTGGTTGAAACCGGGGTCACCGCTAACGGGCTCACAGGGTGGGACTATGGGTACTGGCGGGACCGAATCAATCAACAACGAGGAAGAATGGGAAGGGAAAAGGGCTCAATGCACAGCACGGGCTTGAGGCTTCCAGAAAGGCGGCGTGGCGGGCGATTGGATAAAAGGTAGGGGAAAAAAAAATTGTTGGAGGGACGACGCACGCTGCCAGCAGTCGCCTACACACCCACGCACACGCAGACAGACAGAGGCAGCGAGCACTTCGCTCTGCAGGGTTGGCGGGATCTGCACCGATTGCGGCGGGCGCGCGCGGCTGCTGATGTCAAAGTTGCACGTTTGAGGAAACGGTGCCTGGCTTGCTAATGATGGATGTTGACAGCTGAGCATGCGAGTATTCTGTGTATTCTCACCGGGTCTTGGATGGAATGATGATTCGATAATACAATGCATTATTCATGTAACATGTTATGAGTCTTACTTGCACCTACATGATCAATATTGGTTTGTAATTATCAACGTTCGAATCGGACGTCTCTTCTCATGGCAGAGATGGCGTGATAGCAGCTAGTCCTGTTATGTGGGGGCTTCGGAAGGGGGCTGACTACCTCACTACTTGTCAGCGAAGCCTCTCCCTGCGCCATCTCCTCGGCACTTGGGGGTCTACGTACACAGTAATAATACCTGCTGCACCAGATTCGTTTGATCGTCTTATCGTGTCAAAGGTGAAACGTGCACTTCACATGTTTGAAATCATGATATTCCCAATCCACGTAATCAAGATAACAAAAGGAGTGAAAGCAATGAGCGATGATTTGAATTGTTTTTGGATTTCGTGCTGCTGTATCGCAAAGCACCTCGACTCTAATCACTCCTCTCCTTCGCACCCAGGCAGAATGTATGCCATGACTGGCGATCGAGACATCCATTTGCTTTTCATCCCACGGCCTTTCCCCCTTTGCCCATCTAACCTTTTCTTTTCGAACACCCCAACCCGCTCATGATGACAAGTCCCACAAACGCCAATGCTTAAAATGCTACCCATTTGCCTCCCAGTACCAGGTATTGTCCGCCCAGTTCATTACTCCATTAGAAAAATCAAAAAAGGTATCAAGAAAACGCCATGTCCGTAGGTCATCTAATATCGTCCGACCCTTTCGAGCCTCATGGTGCTCGTGTCAAGAAACAAAAGAAAGTATTGAAAATCGCAGCAAGGCCTTGCGTGGTTAGGTCAAGCCGGCACCATTAAGCGGCAGGCTGGATGTTCAGGCCGTTGTTGATGGCATCGCTCAACTCCTGCTGACGCTTCTGCTCCTGCTCTTGCAGGAACATGGCGTAACGAGAACGCTTGTTGTGAATACCGCACTCGGTCTTGTTCTTGCCCTTCCAGCGACCGGCACGCTCGTCTTCGGTGTCGAGCACGGGTTGGGTGGAGTGCCAGTCACCAACGCTGCGGTAGCCTTGGTCGAGGAGCGAGTTGGTCGGGACGTTGTTCTCCTTGATGTACGCCTGGACTTCCTTGAAGGACCAGTTGGCGAGAGGGTTGATCTTGATGAGACCCTGGTCGTCGACGTCGATGATGTCGATGTCACCACGCTTGCCGCCCTGGGTACGGCGACGACCGGTCATGACGGCCTTGACGTCGAGTTCGCGGTAGGCACGAGCTGCGGGCTCGACCTTGGCAACAGCGTCGTAGAGCTCGTCGTTGGTCTCCCACAGACGCTCGCCGTGCTTGGCTTCGAAGTCGGCAGTGGTCTCGCAGCCGGCCGGCTTGTAGACGTGGATCTTCAGGTCAGGGTAGTGTTGCCGTACGCGGTCCACGAGCTCGAGGGTCTCAGTGAAGTGGTAGAGAGTGTCGAGGAAGATGAGGTCGATTTCAGGCTTGATTGCGAAATCGATCTTGGCGACCATGTCCATGATGGCGAGACCAGTCAGGCCGAAAGCCGAAGTTTGGAAGAGACGAGGGAAGGTGGTCATGCACCACTTGAGGACGTCTACGGGCTCGAGCTTGCTGAGCTGGGCGTTGATGTACTTGAGATGAGGTCCGGTGAAGTAGACATCCGGCAGAGTGCCGACAGAAGAGCCACTGGCGTATCCGGATTCCGCATCACGCTCGGAGGAAGTCGAGCGCTGACGGTAGGCCATTGTGAAGGTTGGAAGATCAGCAGAGGGGGTATGGCTGAGCGGTAGGACTTGAGATGATTGTGAAGTCGCAGACTGGAGTGGCAAGGGGTTGACTTTTGGGGTGATTGTTTGGTTGAAGAGGAGGAATAGTCACAGGAAGAGAGAGATGTCGAGGAGAAAGGAATAACGAGATGCTACCCAACACTTGCCTATATCGTCGGCGCCGAACACGGCACATCGTGGCCCAGCACTCGCCTTTGAAATCAACCACGGTGGAAACGTCAGTCTTTTTCTCAATCACGCAATCGTGAAAGTGGCCCGTGCGTCGCCCAAAGAGGAAACGCACATGGAGCAGAGTCGCCCGCTGACCAATCGCACCGGCTTCGATCTTGGTCCAGCTCGCGACGGACGGCCGGGTTGGGAGTGCTTTTGTCAGGCCAGGCCGGCGAACATGTCATTGCAAGGGTTGTGTATGCTGTGTGCCTTGCATCCGATGTGTGAGATTATTGATCAGCATGAGCATCATCCGGAGCGAGCATTGCGTGCGGGCCAAGCCGTTTTCCCATGTGCCGAATCCAAATGGCATGGCCAGCTTTGAAGTCAGAACAAAGCAAATAGCAGTACGGAGGCCACAGCTCAATAGCCCTTGTGGCTTATGGTGGCTGCTGCTGCTGCTGCTGCTGCTGCTGCTACCGCTGCCCAAACGGCCAACAACACCAACAAAGGCCCGGCGGGTCCCCATTGTTTTCCTGTGTCTGTGTCTTATTACTCGGAGAGTGGGCTAGAGACCAAGCCTCGTATTTCCGAGATCGGGTGCGAAAAGTCCACTCTTTGCCAGCCAGACAGAACAGTTCATTAGCCAGAGCAGCGCGCAACGTCCACGCGAAGGGCGAGGGCTTGTATGAGCCAGGAGATTATTCTGCGTCTGCGGCTGTTAGCACCGGGTGCGCGCCAGCAGCGCTCTTCAAGCATCGTCGCATCGAACAAGTCGATGGCCAATTCCGTGTCGCACTCCTATTGAGGTCATCGACCATAGCCGGGGCTGCCGAAAAGTGTAGCCTTTCGCACGCAATCGCAAAGATTAGCTACTGGATGGAAGATCATGCTTTTGTGAAGTGAGGTGACCGGAGGAGCGAGAGGCGTGATCTTGCCACGGCTTGTGTGCTTGCCTCTGCGCATCATGCAAATCAACCCCTCACCTCCGACCTTCTCGAAAAATCGTCAGGGAACGATGAAGGGAGCTGCTGAAGGAGCAAGCGCGGGGCACACGGCAGCTTCCGAAGCGGGAAGGGAAGTCAAATCCGACAACATCACCCAAGGAAAGTGACAGCCCACTTTAGCACGTGATCTCTCGACCTCTCTGTTTGAGCAGAGGTATATTTCCACAGAACACAAAACACAGACACAGCCATGGCCGACGACGATCTGGAAGCCATCCGTGCCGCCAGGATGCAGCAACTGCAATCGCAAGGCGGTCCCAGCGGCGGCGGAGGAGGCGGTGGTGGTGGTGGTGGTGGAGAGGACCAGCAACAGAAAGAACAAGCACAGTACGCATGCACCAGCCGAGTCCAACATTCCTCAAGCTAATACTCCCTTTTCCTTCCACAGAAAACGCGAAGCCGAAGTCCGCGCCTCCATCCTGCAACAAATCCTCGAGCCCGCCGCCGCCGACCGCATCGGCCGCATCAGGCTGGTGAAAGCTTCCCGCGCGCAAGACGTCGAGGACCGCCTGATCATGCTGGCGCGCAGCGGCCAGCTGCGGCAGAAAGTCAACGAGGAGCAGCTCAAGAGCATCCTGGAAGCCGTCAGCGAGCAGCAGCAGGAGACGGAGAAGGTCACGGTGAATAGGCGCAAGGGCGGCTGGGATGATGACGATTTGGACGATTTGCTGAACGATGTTTGATTTTGAACTTTGCTGGGACATTACAAATGCAGACGTTCTTGGGCGGGTACTTGACTCAGCTCAAGTGCCTCGTGAGTTGTGGAAGTTCGGATGAAAATTGAATGAATGAACATGCATGGTATGGTGGTCTTCAGAGTAAAGGCTGTGGAAAATTGTCTCTTGGAGCAGACTCGAACAATTGGAGTATGAGGCTTGGGAAGGCATATGCCCGGAAAGTACATGTCTTGAGCCTTTGGCGGGAAGTCGACTGCAAATGCATTCTCTGCTCCAGGAGCTTGAGATAATTTTGCCTGTGGAGCCATAGCAAGGGAATAGTCACGCAAAGATCAATGCTGGACGGAGAGTGCGGCTCGGGGAACCCCTGACATCAAGCATGAATGGTTTCTAATGTGCAATGTCTGCGCTTGCTAAAATACAGTGCGTGCAAACGAGACCAATAAAGCGGAGATGATTAAAATTGGTCTCGTTTGCACGCACTGTAGTGGTCAGTCTTGTCCAATACAATCCAACCAAAAGCATGACATGAAGTGACAGGATCGGGCAGTACTCTTGTTGGTCTCACCCAAAGCTAACAAAGCCTCGAAGGTAAGCCAGATGCTAAAATTATTGATATCTGTATGAGAGCTGAGAGAATAACGATAATATGATGTCCCCTATCCATTTGTTCGTACATTTTACATCCTCCACAATGCAAGCTTTTCTTTTACTTGTTTTTCGCTGTAATGCAGCAGAATTCTCAAAACTCCGCTAAGCAAGCTTTATACACAAGATCCATCTCCTTCTCTTCCAATCTACATTCCCCTCTCTAGTACTTGCTAGCAGCAGCCTGGCAAGCCTTGAGCTGGTCAAGGTACCAGCCGCAGATGGTCAGGTCGCCCTGGTTCTGGTCCATGCAGCTGCGGAAGTTGGAGACGTCCTGCGCGCACACGGCGGGAGGCTGGTACTGCGAGTTCATGGCGACCTGGCCGTTCTCCGCCTGCGCTACGGGCTGGTCGGCGGGCGCGGCGGGCGCGCTGGATCCGCCGCCGAACCAGCCACCGACGGCGTGGCCGATGGAAGAGCCGACTGCGACACCGCTGAGAGGGTGTTAGTAAGAATTGCAAGTGAGAAGAGCGGCATGATGGGAGATATGCTTACGCAGCAGTGCTGGCCATCTGGCCGAAGAGACCGCTACCACCGCTGCTCTGAGCGGGCGCGGCGGCAGGAGGAGCAGCGGGGGGAGGAGCGTGCTGGTTGGCAGGCGGCTGGGCGACGGTGCTGGCCTGGCGGGCCTGAGCAGGTTGCTGAGGCGCAGAGCGGGCAGGCGGAGGAGCAGGGCGCTTAGGCGCAGAAGAGGCGGGACCGCGAGACTGACGAGGCATGGTGGTGGTTGATTTGTGAAGTGGGTTGGTTGTGAAGTTTAGGAAGATGACGGCGATTCGGTTTGCTTGCGATGTTGATGTGTCGGAGGCGAAGATGAGAGCAAGAGAACAGGGTCTAGAATGAATGTTGGATGACCGCAGAAGCAAGCGGAATGCCGTGAAATGGAGAGCTATGATTGGCCAGCCATCCTTCACTCGGCAGATTCGGTTAACTCTTTCCGGGAAATTCTAGAGAGACTTTAGAGATCCTCTTCAATTCCGAGCGAGAGCTTCACATACGTGAAGAAGGAAGAAAACAACGAATTTTCTGCTTCAGACCGAACACACAGAGACCACCAGCCATGGACTCATCAGAAGTGACCGAAATGGTCGACGACATGCGCCTCAGCATCGACGACCTGGAAAGCGCCCTCGCACCTCTGCTCAACGCCTCCCTCGCATCAAACACCTCCAAACTCCCCCTTCTAGACAAGGCCAAACTTTACGTCCTAGCCACCTACGCGATCGACTCGGTGCTCTTCTCCTACCTGCGCCTCAACGGCCAAAACATCAAAGAGCACCCCGTCGTGCAAGAAATCACACGCGTGCGCTCGTATTTCCAGAAAATCAAAGAAGCCGAGACAGGGCCTGCGCAACGCACCGCGACGCTGGATAAGGACGCTGCCGCACGATTCATCAAACACGGTCTTTCCGGCAACGACAAGTACGATCAGGCAAGGCAAGACAGGCAGGCGGCAGAGAAGGCAGGCGCGAAGAGGAAGGCGGAAGAGTTCGAGGCCAGCGCACAGTGGGGTAGTCAGAATCGCTTTGCGAATGTCGCGAAGAGGATGAAGGCTGAAGAAGCTTCGGTTCCTGTCGTCAAGGCTGACGATGCCAGTGACGATGAGGAGGATGGCGCAGCTGGAGAGTCAAAGGCGGAGAAGAAAGCGGCGAAGCATCAGAGGCGCATGGAACGCAAGATGGCAAAACAGAGTCCAGCTGATAGCTCTGCTGAGGCGGGGAACGAGGAGGACGCTGCTGGAGGGTCTGGAGAGGCGGCGGGAAAGAAGAGGAGGGCGCCTAGAAGCAATCACGAGACTTTCGAGGCGTTGTTGAATGGGCCCATACCGAAGAAGGAGAAGAAGGGCAGAAAGCGGAAGAGCAAAGGTGATGGTCAGTGAAGGCGACAGTGAAATGGTTATGGAGTTGTTGTAGGCTGGCTCACGGCCTTTTGTTCCCAGGTCAGGTTTGCATTGATAGATATGATACCCTGTGCTATTAACAGAACGATTTCTTCTCATTCTCCTCATTCAAAGCGTTGTGTCTACTCTCGCCGCGGTAAAGTTTTGACGCATATATGAAGTCGCACGTGTTGTATGATGAACACGTTCTGATCCTCTAGCTTCTAGTTGGCGAGATCCTAGCATAATCTCAATCACTGCCTAGGTACTCGAACACAGCCAGGCCGCATTCGCCACTGACATGGCTAGCCTTCAAGCAGCAGCCTTTTGCGGATGATGATATGCATGCAAAAGTCAGCTTGACACCTTCGAAATTGGTGATGCGTACGCTGCTCAGCTCAACGCACCACGTTCTGCATCCCAGGAAAAGGTGGCCTTGTCAGCGATTGTATTGCTCGACACGTCAGGAACACAAGTACTCAACCGCAGGATGATCAACAAGCCTGTATGTGCCATCACAAGTTGTCGTCACGGGAGACCAAGACGTTCGAATGAGGCAGACAAATCAAAGATAACCAAAGGCAAATGGAAAGTGGCGATGGAAGTGATAAAGAGAATCGATGCATATTAACGCCATCTAGAGGTGTATCATATATATACTGCAAGTACTTCGTTCTACACTTCGCTGAATTTTTTAACCATACAGCTCATCTCTTCCGCAGACAGGGTATCATGCTTATCATTGTGTCCTCGCCCATCCACCCGCAATATGTGAAAGTAAAAGAAAAACGAAATCATCATTCACCGTGAACTTTTCGTGAATCAACAAAGTTCAGCCTCCCCCACTCGTACTTCTCTCAAAAGAGTAGTCAACAACTACTCTAACCCTCCATCAAGTGCTCAGGCGTAGCCGAGGTCTTAGAGATACGGCGTCCACCAGTCTTCTCTCTCTCGCTAGCAAGCTCCTTGGCGAACTTGCTGCGATCTCTGATCTGCGGGCCATACCAGTAGAAGACGTAAATGGGAATGACGATGACGCATGACAGGGCGCCGAGGATGGTAGAGGCGTTGTTGACGGCTGGGTTGGGGAAGTGGCCGATGTTGTGGTACAGCGGCGCAGCGTACATGGCTGAGATACCGGCGAAGAAGTCACGCGCCCAGGCGTTGCCACCTGTGGCGGAGGCAGCGTAGACTCCGTAGGATGCGACCATGTAGTCGACGGACGAGAAGTAGATGGTGTAGTTGGCAATACCGATGAAGGCGGCGAAGATCATCGGTACGATCCAGTGGCAGACTTGAGGACCTTGGGTTGTCCAGGCGAAGCAGAACAGACCTAAGTATGTGTTGTTAGTATTGATTACTTCTTGGAACGACTAGGAATATCGACATACCGATAGGCTCGAGAGGTGCAGTCCACAAGAGCCACTTGAGACGGCGCTCGGGGATCATGGCACCCGTCTTTTTCCTGTGGTGCTCGTCGCGCCAGAACCAGGGCCAGTACGTGAAGTAGGCGATGAAGTAAGCCGCATTGATGGGAATGAATGCCCATGCAATGGCAAGGATACCGAAGCCCCACTGCTCGTAAACAGGCTTGAAGCTCTCAAGGAAAGTGAAGATGAGAGCATCGGAGAAACCAGACAGCAGGGAAAGACACAGGACAATGGGCTCGGTTAGCAGCATGATCCACGGACGCATCCAGATCGTACCGAACTCTTTCATGGACACACGAGGCTTCTTCAGCTCGTTGGGGCCGTAGATGTTGGGGTCCTCGCCAGTCTTGCGTCTGCGCTTGGCTTCCTTGTCCAAGATGATAGTCGCACGGCTTTCAGGCATGAAGAAGTGGATGGCCTGGGCACCACCGTTGAAGATCAGTTGGATCCAGAAGTTCCAACGCCAGTGAAGGAATCGTTCGATGGGACCACCGATGACACCACCAATACTGGTACCGATGCAGGATGCAAGGACAATGAAAGCCAGAGGCCATTGTTGCTCCTCAGGCTCGTACAAATCGGCAATGAGACCCAGTGTGACACTGCCACCAGCAGTAGAAAGACCGCTCTGAGATGATATGTTAGCCGACGCCCGCCATGTATCGATGCAAAGGGGAACGTACCAATGCGCGACCAGCAAGAATGCTGCCGAAGTTGTTGGCCAAAGCGGCCGGGAGGATGAAGATGTTGATGAGGGTTTCCGAAAGCTGGAGGATAGGCCAGCGGCCGAACTCCTCACTCCAAGGCGCCCACAACTCGCAACCGAACGAGTAGAAGACCAGGTAGATCATCTGACCGGTACGAGCTTTTTGTTCGGTGATGCCGAACTCCTCGACCAAAGGTGCGACCGCATTGGGGTAGACCGAGGTGTTGTAGTTCATGGCAATCTGAATGGTGGCGACGGAGCAAAGGTACATCCATTTCTTCCATGACGGCCAGTTGTAGGCGAGGATGTCGTAGGCATCATCCTCAGTCAACTCGCGCTTGCCATCGGGGCGCACGTTGGACTTCTCGTTGTGAGTGTTGGCCTCGTTAGGAGGAGTAATGGTCTTGTCGTCGGAGTCGCTCGTGCTGGGGTCTGGCCCTCCGAGAACCTGTTGGTCGCTCGCCATGTTGATTGTCTGGGGGAGAAAGGAGACGAATGGAGAGAAGGAAGGTGCCCATGGAGAGACATCTCGTGGTTATTATTGATCGAACGGCCTGCTCCACAGCATGACGTTGAACAATGAGAAGTGGGTGTACGACTGGACCGTGTCCTCGTCGCTTCAATCAGCGTCTGTCTTCAAATGCGTTTGTCGCGCGCCCAGCGGTTTTCGTTGGGTCCAATCCGTAGAAAATGGGGTCTGCCCAGCACCGGTTGTGCTCCGAGCGAGTGCCCAGGAAGCCCTTGGTTCGCGAGAATCATGCGGTTCGAAGCGGAATCAGAGGCAAACCGCCAGGGGCATGACGAAGCGTTTGAGCAGATCGTTCAATCGATCCTCATCGACAGTTGACAGTCGTAGAGTTTGGCTCACTTCACCGAAGTGTCTCCACTTGAATCCGATACGCCAAGTCGATGGGTCCAAGCCGCATAAGACTTTGTCCAAGAGAGGCAAAGATTTGGCTTGCTAGTGTTAAGCAGCGGCACTAAGGCTTTCATCGGCCACGGACCCGAATACCGTGATCACATCCATCGACGATCAAGTGTGCTCGTAGGAGCATCTCGAGGAAATATTTCTCCATCATTACCGTACAGCCGAGCGGCTACCACGCATGCCAACCCATCACGTTGTCAATCTCCGACATGTCAGACATGTCATCTGGGGCTCCTCTCGCTGCTGTGGATGGCCCGGGGCAAAGGCCGGGGATTAAGTGGTCTTGAGGGCAAACCGCTCTCTCTGTCAAAGTTCGAACGATCACAACTGAGTTTTCGATGCAACGACATGCGGTTCTGCGTTGGAGGGTGACTTTAGGAAAGGCGATGCGCTTCTTCCAGCAGAGACGGCGGTGTTGGCGCTGCGTACCAAGAACTCATCGGTCCACGTCTGGCTTGGGGTTGCGCCATCCTTGATGACTGCCGTTGTATTCATGTAAAATGACACGATAAATTTGCGATTCAACGCATTCAACAGAGACGCAGATTGCCACAGAATTCAGCATAAGGTCCGGGCCGTCCTTCTTCCCGTCAATCGCCGGCTGTGAACAAGCATCAAATGACGTCGGATGTGGCGCCCGGACTCTTGTTTCCGACGACCTCGTCTCGTTCGCCACGAAGATTCAACTCGCCATCTTCACCCTGGGAGAAAAAATTTCCATACCCTGGCTGCCAACATTACGCATCCTCGGCATCGTACTGTATACAAACGGTTTGTCGGACCCTTGGAAAGTTCTGACGCGAACCCTGGCCGTCATATCGGCTATGAGGATGTCGCAGTAGCGGTCATATCGCGGCGCTTCCCGGGCCACTTTCACCATCATTGACGTAGCCGTTGCTCCATACCACCGTTTACGAATCACGGAATTTTGTTGGACGCTAGGGAGTATCAGAGTCAGCAGCAAAAGCGCGCTGATGTCACTGCAATCCTTCACGTGCACGTCGAGCATCACGAGCACCGGGGCCTGACCTCTCCACGTCTCCGCGTGGGTACAAGAGCGGGCCTGGCAAACGAGTTGATGGAGACTCCGGTTTGGGGAGAGGTCATCCTCCCCAGTCTGCATATTATTGATTTGGGCAGAGTCTTTCACCGGATTGTTGTCGACCGAGCCAACCCCTCGGATTGGCTCTCTAGTACGAACAACATTCGACAATATTTGGTTTGCGGACTTCACACTCTGCCATGATAAGCCCACACGACCACAGGCCAGTGAAACTGGGCAACCAGTCCAAAATCCCTCATACTCACCCTCGTTGCCTCGCTCACAGTTACAGGATCCCAGCATGTGGCGGTTGACTCTCAAACGTGGGCGACTCGACTAGCATATACTCTCGTCTCAGAGTCGGATCTCCAGAGCCCCAAATACGGGCGAGTGCCTTTATGTCTACAGTTCGGACGTCGTCATCGAAATGCTGGCCTGATGTTTCACTTCAGCACCATGGCTGAGCAAGTGTGGTGAGAATACCCAGGTACGCATAAGCGACGGTCTTCCACCAATGCGATCATTCAATCCCAGCGGTGAAATGTCATTCCGCCTTCAATGGATTGTGTACCGGCCTGATTATCGACATCTCCATGGTTGTTGAAACAGAACTTATCTCAGGACTAGCAGGACTAATAACGGATGAGTTTGAGGAAGTGTCTCTTGACGACGAGAATTGCACTCTCGTTTGCGTCTAGCCTACAGATCAATCAACGGGCATTCTAAAGGTATCTGTTTTTTCGCGCCGACCGATACAGAGGTGACACCAGGTTGCGAAGCGGCTATGAAAGCGCGATCAACGTCAGGCCTCTTTTAACCTTCCAAGCAATAGCGTGTGCACCAGTGACAGAAGTCATTTGGTGACTAGTAATGCATCATTGACGCTCTTTGCGGCGTGTGACTTCTCCAACAACACTTGGTTTTGGCGCTCGAGTAGCTTCCTGTTGGCGCTGTACCAAATAGTTCGAACTCTGGGTGCTGTAAGCGATACCGATGGTCTTGGTACTATCCAGTCAGCGGTACACAGGTTTCCCGACGAGCGCAGCGAGCGAATATCAGCCATCAACAAGCGATCATAGAATATGCATGCAACTTCTATTGAGTTGAATTGCAGATGGTACATGCAGTGGCCAATAGCGTCATATGTTTAATCACCTAGGGACGTTGAGGGCAGAGTGGGCGAAGAAGGAATCGTGCAACTCTATCGGATTATCCATCATGCTTATAGGGCGCACGAACATCTCGACCAGCAGTCTCCCGTGGTCGACCTATGCGGTTTGCTAGCCGCTGGTGTTGGTGCTATCCCTCATTATTGGGTAAATTGAGGCCATCACAACGAGGTCTTTGCACATCAAAGGGAATGTCACTGAGGTACACCGAGCGTCTTACATATCGGTCGTGCTCAGGGATGCCTTTCTCGGCTTGTGCGACAGAGCAAGTGACGAGATTGTGCTCGCTGCACGGCTGACTTAGGTCCCTGCCTTCGCATCCATGGCATCGCAATCATTATGGAATGGTATGAAGTATAGATTGCTCGTTGTTGCATCGCCTTGGTCCATGGCAGCTAGAACATCAGCGTTCTTTGCAAAAGTTGTTCTGATAAGCGGCAGTAACATGTGTATCGTAGCCGCCGTGGCGCTAACCTTTTGCTGACATTCCTGCAGCGCGTTCGCTTCGGCCTAGCTGAGATGCAGGCGTTGGCGTTATGGTGTGGCTGTAGCGGGGCAATACGTAAAGGTCGGGGCTGTCATTGCTGTTCAGCCTCGCGAGATTACCATCTTCTGAGGTCTTCCTTTGCGCGAAAAAGGGCACTCCCTAAGAATTTGTGTCAGGTGTGGTGCTAGAGCCGCTTAGGCAAGATGCCTGGACGAAAACTCAATCTCCTCTGTTTCGACGGAGGAGGCGTGCGAGGACTATCATCTCTTTACGTCCTACAACGATTGATGCTTACAAAGGACCCTAGAAATCCACCGAAACCGTGCGAATACTTCGACATGATCGGTGGTACGAGTACTGGGGGGTAAGTAAGATGCTAATAGTACATTATACTCAATACTAATATGGATAAGTATTATTGCCATCATGTTGGGCCGTCTACGCATGTCTGCCGAAGAATGCATCGAAGCATATGTTAAGCTATCTTCGAGAGTGTTCAAAAAGCAGCATACCAGCTCGATAACCATATCTAGCAAGGTGGAGGCTAGATATCATAGCGAGGAATTGCGGAAAGCAATCGAGGACCTTGTTGAGACAAAGGGTCTCGAGCGAGCTGCGCTGCTCAAGGATACAAGCCCACATGCTTGCAAAGTGTCAGTTGTGACGATATAAAGACATTACTTGAGTATTCTAACTGGCGCCAGGTTCGTGTGTGCAACTAGCGGAGAAGTAACCCACACAATTCTTTTGAGAAGCTATCAGCCGGTCCGAGAATCGCCAGATCTGTACCACTCTACTACCATCTGGGAAGCCAGCCGTGCTACCTCTGCCTATTCCTCCTTCTTCGAACCTATATCAATAGGCTCACTTGGCCAAACCTTTCTCGACGGCGGTACTGGGGCTAACAACCCCTTTAGACAACTTTGGAATGAAGCGCAAGATATCTTCTGCGAGGATTCGGATACGATGCTTACTACCAAACTCGGCTGCATTGTGTCTATTGGTACGGGGGTCTCAGATCTAAGAAGCTTTGGAGATGATCCATTAGCGATCAGCAAGACGCTGCAATGCATAGCAACGGATACCGAAAAGACGGCTAGCAAATTTCATAGGTTTCTTTCTAGCTTCAACTGCGATGACAGGTACTATCGCTTCAATGTGGCCAGAGGCCTCGCTTTGATCGGACTCGAGGAAGCTAGCGAAGCTCGGAACATCAAGGAACGGACCGATTTTTACCTTCAGGAACCAACGATTCACAAGTTTATCAAGAAATGCGCGAAAGCTCTAGGCAATCCTGTCATCTCGAATGCTGGCACGATTCAAGTGACTGGGGCACAAAGTACGTCTAGGTGGTTCCATCAAAGCATGACCGATGATGCGATTTTCAAGCTTGTGAGAGCGATACTTCCCATATGATCAGAGTGCACAATGCCCCTCCTTCCCAGTGATATGTCTGAACGAACCTTTGTCAAATCCCAGCTGACTGGTGCTAGCCGCGAGATCATTGTTCAGGTTTCCTCCAAACAATTCAGACCAGCTCGAATCATGGATGGCAGCCTCCGAATGGCAGCTGAGCAAATCGGGGAAAGGTAGTTACGCAACCTACTCCAGGACACTATTTATGTGAGCATGTTTCGAATGGCATACTGACCGCGGCGGCTACTTCTAGCTCGAGCCACTCGTTTCATCTTTGACCGTATTTCAACATACGATCCGAAGCAAGTGTGCAGTCGACTTGCGAGTCGAAAGAGCGAGAACACAACCAGGTGGATCTGTACGCTCCCAGCCTTCGTAGAATGGCTGGCTAGTGGCAGGCCTGAGTACCATCTGTGGCTATCTGGTAAAGGTAGGCGATGCTTTTCTCCACTTGACTAGGCTGCATCTTGCTCACAAGCCCATTTGCAGTTGGTTCTGGCAAAAGTACTTTGCTGTAAGTAAGCATAACTCCAAAGTTGTCGATGCATACTCAAGGTGAATAGGACGACTGCGATCGAAGAGTGCCAGCTGGCCGCTTCGGTTCGCGAAAGTTCCATCGTTCTGGTCTATTTCTTCCTGTCACAGGATTGCTCTGCGAAGGGGCTTTTCTATAGCCTGATCAAACAACTTCTAGGTGGTCTCATCAAAATGAATCAGCGATGTCCGGAAGATATACGACATCGGATCGAAGACGCATTTGGTCTTGCTCACCACAGACCCGAAGTCATAGAGGTCATCGACGGAGTCCTGATCCAGCTCTTATCGATTTTTGAAGAAACAACAGTGGTAGTTGATGGGATTGACATTTGCGAGCAGAGAGAGAGGATCCAGATTTGGACGCACTTTGGCAAGATTCTCGCCAGCAAGAAGTCGAGAACGAAATTGCTCGTCAGTGGCCGTGACGAGATTGGTCTTGGGAATTACTTGCCTGATTTTGAATTTGAGCGAATACGCATGGACCGTGAGCTGAACCAAGCAGATATCGACGTATACACAGAGGCTCAAATGGCTTTGGAAGCAGGCCAAGGGCGCCTGTTCAGCGACCCATCGCTGAGGAAACTGGTGAAAGACTACATCTTGATGAAAGCCAGCGGAATGTAAGATGCTGTGGAGTAGTATATCGGATCAATTAGCTAATGTCACTAGGTTTCTCTGGGTCTACCTAGTCCTCGACATAATTGTGCATGAGTGTGACAAACCCTCAAAAGTCGAAAACAAACTCAAAGCGCTCCCGGGCGAGCTTGAGGATATCTACTTGGAGTGCCTAGACCGGAAGCACGGTTTGAGGTCTGCCTGCAACCCAATTCTACTGATATTGCTTTCTGTCGCACCGGAACCGATGCATGAGCTAGCAGTCCGCGAATTCCTGGCTTTGAACCTCAAGTCAGGCGGCTACAACAAAGATGACTTGGAGAACACGAAGTCTCTAGAGAGATCCGGCGTGAGTCTCGTCGCAGTGGACGAGAATGATGCGACGATCACGCTTGTTCACGAATCAATTCGTACGTTCATTCTCTCGACGACTGCCTTGGATCACGCGAAGGACCTCTTACTGCACTCAGATCACTACATAAACATGAAAGCCTGGACAGAGCATACACTCGAAGAAGCTGCAACGAACCATCTCGGATTCGTCTGTCTCAAACACATCCAGTATCAGATGTCCCAATCCCCGGCGCGATCGCCTCCACAATATGTCGAGGTACCAACGATGTGGTCGAATTTTTCGTCACTTACGCGCGTCTTCTTCCCTCGTACTGCCAAAATGCCGACAGCGAGTCTCAGGCTCTCGTCACCACGAGCAGCAGCGTCATGGCTACATACGAACCTCCTGGACTATGCCATCCGCAATTGGATCGCTTGCCACAGGTATATACGCAAATGGCAAGTTGTCGATGACAGGAATGAAATAGACACTGAGCTACCCTCATTCCTAATCCGGGAAGAGCATCACATCGCGTTCACCAAAATTGCAATGGAACCACATGAATCTTGGAGATTATATCCATGGCGGACAAGAGTCGATCTCGTGCAGCATCTACTCGAGATGTACGCTTTCAGTGTCGCGAACGGACATCACGCGCTTCTAAGCCTTGTATTGACGCAGAAGCGATCGTTGCCAGAGAACATCTGGTCCGAGGGGCTTGAGGAGCACGAGGATCTGCCTGCACTACATGTCGCTTGCAAGGCAGGGCACGCCCATATCATAAGAGTTTTGCTCGACGTCTGCGATCACCATTCACGCTGTCACAAATTCAAGACTCCTTTGCATTACGCGGCTCAGCACGGCCACTGGCAATGCATCGAGCCACTTTTGACGACGCTTCTGGCCGACCACAAAGACTACCTGAACATGGCCGACGGCTCGAAGAGAACGCCTTTAGATCTCGCAGCAATGTATGGCCACGAGGTCTTTGTGAGCTACCTACTGAGCCACGGCGCCGATCCTCTTGCCAAACACTCCAATAGTGAGCATATTGCACTACACTATGCTGCCAAGCACGGGCACGCGCAGTGCGTTGAAGCGCTGCTACGAGATTTGAGTGCAGCAGTCAGGCACGAATGTCTCAATACTGGAGAGTCCCTTCTACATTTGGCGGCCGCAAGAGGGCACATTGGCGTTGTGAATCGCCTACTGAATTTTGGAGCCAATCGTTTGTCTAAAGATCAGTCTGGGATGACACCAGCAATGCTGGCTCTAGAGAAGGGACATTCTCGCCTTTCGGAACTACTGGTGACATCTGAGGAGCTCATGACATACTGGATGAATCGCGATCGACACGGCCGCAACGCACTGATCTCGGCTGCTACGAAGGGAGAAACAACCATGGTGCAAATGCTCTGTTCATTCTCCGATCTTCTCAGGGATGGTGAAAATGGAGCCCGCAATTTTGACATCCATGACCGTGACGATGATGGACTCACGGCTTTGTGGTATGCATGCCGCCATGGTCATGATCAAGTGGCTACTATCCTCCTAGAACATGCCAAGTTCAACAAGGAAAAGGAGTTTACCGTTGCAAATCGCCAAGGTGAAACATGTTTTGCCATCGCTGCGAGACACGGTCACTTCGATATCGTCCGCACGTTGCTGAAGACTGCGTTCCATGCTCAATGCTTGTGCAAGGATAAATCCGGATGGCTACCAGTTGAGCGTGCTGTACATTATCAACAAACGGAACTTGTTGGTGAGCTCGCTCTTGCAAGCGTTCAGGTACTCCAACACAGTGACAGCGAATCGTTCGCCACTACGTTGCATGCAGCGGCGCAAGTAGGTCACGTGTCGGCGATCCTTGGCCTGCTCCGGCTGCACCAAGGTGAACATTTCGTCTGTCCGTTAGGGAGTGCAAACGCCTATCAGCAGAGGCACAGAGTGGAAATGGAAGAATCATTTTCCTTGCGATCTCTACCGTTTCCTTTAGCTGCCTACCTGGCGAGGGCCAATGGGCACAAAAATGCATTCAGCCTCTTGACTTCCGACGCAGGAGCTGTGCCCACGCCTGGAGATCTATCGAGACAGGCGTTAAGTAGCAGTACAGGCTACACTGCTGGAAATTCTCGTGTTGCAGGTGGTACCAGTACTTTTCCGCGAAAGGTTGGGTGGTAGCCTCAACAATCTACATGTAGGGAGGTATTGACCTCCCTTGCTAGAGTCAGTCAACAATAGATACATGAGTTTACGAATGAAGCATTCTCGTACATACGACCATAGGTCAGTGAAAACTGGGCATCCCGTCCGCTCTGCCATACATAAGCACTGAACCGGGCGACTAGTACTAGAGTGGGTGACCATCTGGGAATCCCGCCTGTTGTATGTTGTTGTCTTTTTGCATCTTATTCATTTGCCACCAAGATCTGGTTTTTTGCAGTAGTGGGGGTGTTGCTGAAATTTTTTGGCATCGCTCTGAGCTGTAAAACGCAGATTGGACACTACAAGAATTCGCTCTGATGAAAGCAGTGCCGTAGCTGGAGAAAACAAGCTCTAGGTACGTTTGATGCCTTACGGGCACGAGATATGATTGAAGAAAAGTATTGAGAACGAGGTTTACGAAAGGAAGACTGATATCAAGTAGTGGTATAATACTACACATCTGCCAAATGACGAATGATAAAGTAACAAGGCTGGAGCTTGAGGCAATACGCCAATTGGCGTGCACTGAAGGGAATGCAAAAGAAAAAGGTGCCTGCCGCGTCCGCTAGGCTAAGAGCATTGTGAAAAAGTACTGCAACTCTAGCAGATGTCCAAAGCGGCGTTTCCAGAGATATCGAGGTTCATGTTCGATCCGCAAGGGCTCTCGCGAACACTGTTGTCATTTACCTCGATCGACATGGAAATGCCACTCGTGTTCTCGAACTCGGACCTCGCAGCGATGCGCACTTCGCCTCCTCCGTTGACGCTTCCACCTTGAATGTCCACGTTGTAGCAATTTTCGATAAGAATGGCGTTGTTTCCGTTGTCCTGCAGGTCAATGTCGCGAATGACGGCGCCGCCTGACTCGGACACGCAGAAAATACCGCGTCCACCACCTCGCGAGACGACTCTGTCGATTATGATGTTGTCCGGGTAGCTGCCGTCGGGGTAGCGGCCGTTGCGGTTGGCGAAGCGCAAGGTGGCATATCCACTACCGGCGGCGACATTGGTGCCCTCAACCAGGCCGACTTCTGCGTTGATGGTATTTTGGATCAGAAGGCCGCATTCGCCGACATCATTAGCGATGACCTCGCCAATTGTCAAGCCGTCAATGTTGAACGTTTCCACGGCGTGGGAGCCAGCGCCCGTGACATGAATGCTATCCATTACGACATTGGAGTTGGGCGCACCATCGCGATCGAAGCGAATAGCCAAACCGTCGCTCAAGTCCATGGTGATTTGGCCAAGTGTGAGGTCGCTGACTCCGGAGAATTGCATGCCGAAGTAAGGGCTTCCTGTCATGGTCAAGTACGGGATCGAAACGCCCGACTGGTCGATTGCGCGGATGGCACCACGGCCACTATTGAAGCCGACATCGAGGGTTCCACAGATCTCGAAAGTCTTGCCACTGGTGATGTCGATGGTGGAAGCGCCAATAGAGCCAGAAGCGAGAACAGAAACGCGTTCGCCCGACTGGACAGATTCCAGGGCGGCCTGAATGGCTTCGAGGTAGTTAGAGCCAGCATAAACTTCCGAACCGCCGTAAACAGCGGTGAACGAGTTGTCCTCGCCGTCGACAACAGCCTCAGGAGAGCCAGAGCCGCACTGAGCGTTGGCAACTGAAGCCAGCGCCAGCGCTGGTGCGAACTTAGAAAGCCTGGTCATCGTGAAATAGTTGTACCAAAAGGTTGAATCGAGAAAGACTGACTAAGAGCGATCGAGTGGTGAGTTACCTACATTCATCAAGAGCAGCGCTGCCGAATACATATACTTCTCAAGCAGGCCATGGCGTGTATAATGCCCTTCTTCTTGGTCAAAGCGCTTTACCTAGAAGAGGCCAAAACCGTGAATGCCTTGATGAATTAATGAAACTGGCCTCAGTCGGTCCGCACCTACAAGAGCTATGGCCGTGTCACACTGCATGCTTAGCCGCTCACGTTTGAACAAATCCGCGTAGGATAGGTGGAAGTTGAAGGATAAAGTGATGTTTCGGTTTAATGCACCCCGACTTGGGCGATATTGTACAGACGGCTTGGCACAAAGCCCCAAGCGGCTTGGAAGTTTCGGCCTCGCTTCGCGTAGACATGGTTCCCCTATTGGTATGTCACTATAGTAGTACTTAATAGAAAATGCAACATGCTGATCGCTCACTCTATCTAGGTTCTGCAGCTCTCGGAGGGTCACCTTGGGGCCATTTGACTGATGGAAGAACAGGAAGGTACTTTTCCATCTCCACATGCTGTGTCTGCACGAAATAGACGGTGTTCGGGCTACGGAAAGTGTGAAAAGTGCTAATGTTCAAGTGTCTCTTGATCTGTCGGACAAGATGCTGCGCCGCGACCTATGTTTGCAGTAAATTGAGGGCTCACAAGAGAAGTTTTCTGACACCTGCCTGAACATCTGGGCGCCCTTCCATCGGAATGTCACTATGTTGGATGAATCAAGATTGTGGTCTGATAAGAATTATGGACTCGTCCACCATTAAGGAACCGAAAGCTGAGGAACATCAGTACATCGCTTAAAGAATGCTTCAACCCAGACCGCCATCACTTTACGGAAACAACATGCAGGTGCGGTTAAACAGTGTGTCATTTTCTTCAATTGCCTGAGAGCTGGCAAATCGCCTACGTACAAGTGTGGCAATCCTATGCCAGAGCATTATCGCATTGCTCATTCAGGACCCAATTCAGGACTCTCATGCCAGATGCAAGGAATGAAGATGCACTCTCCCAGCATTTCCAAAAGTCGTGTCCAGTGCCTCCTCAGCCTCAGTGTCCAACCCTTTCACTGACCATTCCTGCCAGTGCTAAGCCATCATTTTCACTCATCGCTATTCCCGTCAGTCACTTGCGGCCCTCTGGGAATAGAGCCATTGCCAAAGCCGTCGTCACTGGAGCTGACACCGTTGACGTGTGCCTGCTCGCCCGCCTCGTGTGTATCCATGTCAACGTCGCCGCTCTCGCCAACATTCTCGCTACCATGCCCCACTGGCATATCCTCGCCGCCGTGTCCGACAACATTCTGCCCGCCATTCGCGCCCCCATTCTCGACGCCATTCTCCATCATCTCATCGTCAGCCTCGTATGGGTCCATGTCAATATCGTCATTCTGAACACCTTCCTCAGCATCGTCTCCAAGCAAATCGTCGTAGTCCACATCCAGCTCAATGGAGTCGTGGGCGCCGTCGCCACCGTTCTGATATGGCTCATCGTCATTCCCGTGCGCCGTAGAAGAAGAATCGTCACTGTCGTGCTCGGGTGCATCAATGGGCTCGGAAGAAGCGTAGGAGTCGCCGTCGTTGGTTTGTTCGTCTTCCGCGACCTGCTGCAGCGAAGTCTTGGCTTTGTCAGCGGTCTTGTCCTGTTTGTACGGTTCCAACATGGCAGACTCTCCATGGCCAAGTATGTCTTCGATTGCTTGCTCGCCTTCGGGGATCCATACACCTTGGAAACCATGAGGCGGTCTGCGGGGCTTCGGACGCTGGTCCCAAGAGGGGACGTGCGAGTACGGCGGCTCGTTCAAAGAGTACTCTGCGTTTCCATCCACCTCTCTGTGCAGGGTGCTTCTGATGGCGCTCTCCGGGAATGTTTCTGCCGCCAAAGCGTTCTCAGAAAGATGCGTTTCACTCGGTAGCTTCGAGTCCATGGCGATTGAGGTGTTGCGGAGATCTGAGTTGTCGCTTGGCACATCCTTGCTGGATTTTTTGGAAGCCTTGTACTTCACGCAAGAGCACCACCCCTTGCAGACGCAGATGGGTCTCTGACGCAGCTTGTTCCAGCGCTCAAGACTTTGCAACGCCGGATCTTTAGGCTCAGGGGTGGATCCCAGTGAGGAGAGCTCAGAGTCGGATGCCGAGAAAAGGTCATGGCGCACGCCCTCCATGTCTTCCGGCGCGATGAAATAGTTTTCGAGATCATCCAGCAGCCTGTCGCGAGCAGAGGGAACGGCTGGTGCTTCGTCTTCGTCTTCTTCTTCGTCTTCATCTTCATCTTCGTCGTACAGCTCTTCGTCGTCGCTGGTGCCTGCATCTCTGCCACTGCTGCTGCTGTTGCTGCTGCTGTCATCCACGCCAGCATCTCTCGGTGGAGAGTCGGTCGCCGCATCGCTGCCGTCGGAGTCGCTGCGGGCGGGCAGGCTGCTCAGTGGGGAGCCACTCCCAGACCAGCTGCCGCCCGCATAGCGCTCCTCCAACTCGGCGAGCATCTCGAGATCTCTGAGTGGTGAGTTGCTCACCGACCTCTCGCCGCTGCTGCTGCTGCTGCTGCCGCCGCCACGCTCCTCCATCTCCGCCAACATCTCCAGATCTCTCAACGGAGAGTTGCTCACCGAACTCCCCGCCCCATCCCCATCCCCACCCTCCCCACCGCCGTGCTCCTCCCCTCCACTCCCCTCCACTTCACTTACCTTTGATGAGGGAGAGGAGTGTGCTTCCTCTCCCGTGGTTGATGGTGTCTCGAAAATCGAGCGTGGTGCGGCCATCTTGCGTGGTGATGGCTTTTGGTGTGAGGTTGCGGAGATGGTGTTTGCAAGAGTTGTGTTGTCACGTTGTTGTTCTCCCGCGTCAGGTGTTGTGATTTGAAATTGGCGTGACGTAGCGCAGCTCAAAGTGCGCGCAAGGACAAGGAAAGAGCGATTGCTCGTGCCTTCCTCATTGAAATCAAGCCCGTGACAAAGTGAATTAACCGCCGAGCATTTGGCCCCGTGCTCAAAGAGTGAATGAATGATTGCTTCGACAAGCTTCACGCAACAACCAGACCAAAGCTCTTCGCAGTCGACATTGTTGTAGCCATCCATGGAGAGAGGACAGGATGTGCCAGAGCAACATCTCTGAATGTAGTCTCTTCCTCCGCACCAGGCACATCGTAAAGCCAAATGCCATCGGAGCCAAAGTACGCAGGATCGAACAGCTTCTGCATCTGCAACTCATCCTGCGCCTTCGCATACAGCTCAGCAGGCTTGATGCCATTTTCAAGACAGGCAGAAGGTTCTTTTCCACTTTCTGAGCGCGCCTGCTCCCAAGCCTTGCATACTCCCTCGAGCACACCCAAACACCAGCCCGCCTTGAGACCCAACTCCGCTCCCAGACTGTAACCCTCGTCGAATCCTGCTTGGATGTATTTCTCCTTGCTCTCGGCGACTCCCTCTCTGTATCCTTCCGTGACATGTCTGCTCCTCAGTCGCGGGATGTCCGACACCTCATTGTTGTTCCCTCGCCCTACAGCTGCATCATCACCATCGTTTCCGCTCAGCTCTGGCGATGCTGGCGCCGACCCAAATATGTCATCGAACAGCTCGTTGTTGTGAGTTGGCTGCTCGTGTTGTACCGCAGGAACGTCCATATCGGCGTCGTGCTCGTTTTGCGCATGTACCACGAAGGAGGGGACTTCACGCAGCATGATTGTTACGTTGTGAAAGACGTGCAAGCGGGATTGGCAACCCAGCGATGTAGCTCGTGAATGCGACAATCTCACAAGTGCCGGGGCTGCGTAATGAAATGTGGCATCCAAGGATATCGGCAGTTGCAAAGACTCATTTTGAAGCGATGAAGTCAGGTCGGCAAACCCGCCAGCGTGGTGCCGGCCCTAGTTTGAGCTTGTCCGCGATAAGCATTCTGCCCTAAGGAACCTGTGCTCTTTCCTTTCACAGCAGCAACTTACCATAAACCTACTTCAGGTACCTGTCCTACAGCAGTCAGCGACAGGATCGACTGAATGTACTTGAATGGTACCTTTGTGAGGTGCCCGCTAGAAAGAATCGCAAGAAAAGCGTGCCAAAACAATGCCACCGAGGCATTCAGACACATCGCCCATAGTTGCCGAACACAACTCCCGAAACGAACGCAGCTGTGCAGCGACCACGTCCGAAACCCGCCACGCTAGAACGCATGGAACCGTCTGGGTGCTCACGGTACTCCGAAAGACACGACCGTGACAACAATCTGCGACAGGGCAGCGGACTTCTCACTTGAAAGATACGCAATCTTCTCGAGGCACGCGAGGGCTGGGTGGATCCCCTTGAGCCGCTCTCAACAACCGGTATGTGAGGCGTGCTTACTGCTTCGGTACGCCTCTTCGGTATTGTGAGCTGGAAAGATAATATATTTCATGGCGTTCGCCGTCATGCCGTTGCCACAGGTTTGTGACAAGCTACTTGCTTTCAAACTCTATCCACAGTGCCTCCCACTCGGATTACCACCATCTCTATCTCGTATTCCAACAGTGGTCTGGTATCAACACCAGCCGCTGCAATGTCGACCCAAGTCAAGAGAACTTCATTTGAGAGCGTGGAGGAGAAACCTGTACACGATTCATCAAGTATATCGACACAAGACAAAGAGGAACATGGCCAACCTACTACCACCGAGGAGGGGGAATCGGCGAACGCCGCAGAAGGAGCACCACTTGAATCGGCCATCTCCTACCAATCAGTCCCAGCCCAACCCTCAATACCAAATGGCGGCACGATGGCGTGGCTGCAGGTGCTGGCGGGGTTCTGCATGTTCTTCAATTCATGGTATGGCTGTGGTTTCTCATCAGACTCACAAGCCTCCTGCTAACGATCGACAGGGGCCTACTCAATGCCTTTGGTGCATTCCAAGTCTACTACACCAGCACTCTAATCCCAGAGAGCAACAACAGCGCCGTATCCTGGATCGGCTCCATTCAAGCATTCCTGACCTGCTGCGTCACCATCTTCGCAGGCCCTCTCTTCGACCGTGGCCATGCCAAAGCCATCGTCTACGCGGGCTCCTTCATGGTCACCTTCGGCCTCATGATGGCATCGCTGGGCACGCGATACTACCAACTCCTCCTCGCGCAAGGCTTCTGCATCGGCATCGGCGCAGGCTGCATTTTCATCGTCAGCGTCGCCATCATCCCGCAATACTTCAGCACCAAGCGCGCCTTCGCCATCGGCATCGCAGCGTCAGGAAGCAGTCTGGGCGGCGTCATCTACCCCATCGTCTTCCACGAACTCCAACCCTTAGTCGGCTACGGCTGGGCGACACGGGTCATGGGTTTCATCGCGCTCGCCACTCTCTCCATTCCCTGCGCCTGCATCCGCCTGCGAATCCTCCCCACCCCCCGCAAGACCATAATCGACTTCACCGGCTTCCGCGAACTCCCCTTCACGCTCTTCTGCCTCGCCTCCTTCGTGGGCTTCATCGGCCTGTACGTGCCCTTCTTCTACGTCTCCGAATTCGCCAGCTCAACACGAGGAAACCTCCCCACCAAACTAGCCTTCTACATGCTCCCCGTGCTCTCCTCCGGTAGCATCGTCGGGCGCATTTTGCCAGCCTACATAGCCGACTTCGCCGGCCCTCTCAACGTCCTCACTCTCTGCACCGTCGTCGCCGGTCTGCTGGGCTTCTGCTGGATCCCCATCCACTCGTCAGCCGCGGGCTTGATCGTCTGGTCGCTGCTCTACGGCGCTTTCTCCGGCGCGTTCGTCTCCCTCCAGCCCTCGACCGTGGTCAGTATCACGGACGATCTGGGCGCTGTAGGGGGGCGTATCGGCATGAACACTTTCTGCGCCGCGTTGGGCGTTTTGATTGGAAATCCCCTCGCGGGCGCTATTGTGGGTGAGGGGAACTGGACGGGCTTGCAGTGTTTCTGCGGCGGGACGCTGTTGGCGGGGAGTGGGCTTATTGCGGTCACGAGGTGGAGTCGGACCGGGTTGGTGGTTGTGAGGAAGGCTTGATGGGGAGGAATGATCAGGGAGAAAAGGGAAAATAATAGACTCGTGGAGAGCAAGAAATATATTCGTGGGCTGTCACGCTGTTGTCGAATGTTTTCGATGCTTTTGTGTTGCATGCATTTGCCCCATTCACGGGGGAGAAGCAAGGGCAAGTCTGGACGTTGCCTTTCTCGGCCGTGCAAGAGTGCAACATTCCTTTCATGTCCTGACCTTTCGCTGATTTTGCGCCTGGACATGATATACATATCCACGTTATTTCGTCCTCTTCGTGACACTCAAATTACAATCGGTAAACGGTGTGATGTTTGCGCCATAACGGCCGGGATAACCTGGACGTCAGCCGAGCGAAGGGTTAGGGTTGGGGTTGACCATCACTTCACATTGACTATGCTACATGAAAGTAAATTTGCTAAGAAGATGTTGAATTGCAGGGTGTTGGATATCATTGTCATTGAGCATTACTGGCTGTGTATTTGCTTGGTCCGATGTGAAGCATTCATCGTGTCTTTCGTGTTCATTCCTTCAACCTCCTTCATTCGTCACACGGCGATCCACCTGTCGACATAGTCAGCATTGTAATCCCATTCTTCCCATCCACAAGAAGAGAAAAAAAGACAAATCACTCAAGACACATACCAAGCAGCCCCCACCGTCCCCAGCACCAACAAAACCGTCAACGCCACCGCACCACCCCTATCCCTACCATCCAAACCCCCCAACCCTCCTCCCTGCCCGCCAGGCCCGCCCACCACTCCACCCGCGCCTGCATCCCCGCGACTCGTCCCCCCATTCGCACCGGACAAAGGCCCCCTCACCCCACCGACGAGATTACTCTGAATCACCTCGAGCGCACTCATCTGCTCCCCCACACCGTACACGCCATCCCAGCCTTTGCCCCACCATTTCTGCCCGCATGTCACGCCATCGGAACCTCCAGAGCACGACTGCGCGGCTGCAAGCGCCGAGGCGCGCAGGTACGGCATGATGGTCGGCGCGGTCCAGGGGGCGAGTTTGGTCGTCGCGGCGAGCCAGCGGGAAAGGTAGGCTTTGAAGGAGCGTTGGTCGGTGTTGCAGGGGGGTGGGACGGGGTTGTTGTTGGGGTCGGGGGTTGAGGGCGGTTCGCAGGCGGATTCGTACATGATGGTTTGGTTGGGGCCGGTGAAGAAGGCGAGGGAGGCGGTAAGGAAGCCTTGCGTGCGGTTGCGCCAGACTTGTTGCGCGGGACCGGTTGTCTGGGAAGTGAGTGTGTTAGTGGGACTGGGATGAAAGAGGAGTGGTTGGGTATGGACTTACTTGGTTCCACATGATGGCGGAGCCGTGGAGGAAGATTGCTGTGTTGTAGGACCTGGGTGGGGATGTTAACGCTGAGGCTTGCTCTACAGAATGGGATCAATACCATTCGTGATGATCGAGCTCGGAGCATTGAATCAAAGTGTCGGTTCCGTCGAAGACTTGGAATGTCGGACTGATCAAACCGACCGACTCGCACCAGGCGTATACTTTGTCCGCCCAATTGTAATACGTCTGATTGTTTGTGAAAGCTCCCAATCGAACGGCGACGTTAAAGAAGCCACCCTGGGAGATCGAATTTTTGTAATTATACCCTCGGTTGAAGGGGAAGATTTGCCAGCGCAAACCACCGTTGCAAGTGTCGTAGTCCCATCGAGCAGCCTGTAGGTTGAATACAGCCTGCGCGAGGGCTAGCCACTGAGGTTCTTCCGGCGGCGGATTGGGAAAGCCAGTCTCGGCGGCCATGAGAGCGGTGATGGCCCAGAAGGCTTGATCGTCGTTGCCTTCTGCTTTGGTCTGATTGGGAGGCATGAAGTCTCTGGTGGAGCTGGCTTGCCACTGCATGGCCTGGGAGACGACCTGATTGTATGACGAGTCGCCAGTGTAATGCCAGTAGTCTATGAGAGCGCCAAACATCGCCCCGGCTTCCCACCAGTAGTATGGTTCTGGCAAGAGGCCGGGCGCTTGACCAGTCTCGTTGCCGTGGTAGTACTTCATCATGCCGTATGCTACTGTGCTCGCCGCGCGCTGAATGGATCCTACGCATTGTCAGTTGGGAGCAGGACAGAACGAGACGAGTCTGCTCGTGTCACCAAAGTCATCGAGGTCGAGTTCGATTGCATGAGCTCGATGTATGCTGATCAGAGCGGTACTTGTGCAGATTGCGAGCAGTGTCGCGGCCATGGTGGGAAAGAGCGCCAAGTAGCTCGATGGACTGGTGCCTCGATGGTGTGAGGGTGGGGAGGTGTTGTTGCAAAGTCTTTGTTTGCTGTTGTGATGATAGTCTGGAGATGTGGCATTGGGCTTAGTGTGTTTGTGTGTTGATGTGTTTACACGTAGGCAGCCGCGTGGCAACAGAAGTGTGGTGAGTGAGATAAGAAGGTGCGTTGTGAATGGGATGGGGAGCATTGGCTAGATGCAGCTTTTGTGCATGCGGCATCCCACCTACAGCTACCTTCTTATTATCATTCCACTTTTTCCGTGTATCAGTACTCACATGCACTTCTATAATGATCCGACCTGCGGACACGGAGCTGCTGTACTGCATGTGTTACCTGTCGTATTGTTCAGTGCTCGCTGCTCATCTTGTGACCTCAGCACATCTTGTACCTTCACAAGCAATTCGGCATAGCTGCAATCCCATCTTATGACCTTGTCAATTCATGCAAGAATATGTCGAATACAACACTGCAGATATTCAAGGGTAATGGCCATATCCAATCGTGTGCAAGAAAAGTATGGACGACATGCAGTCATCACACACGAGCTATAGCATTGGTGACATGTGGAGATAGAAAGTCTGATAGAGATAAAGATTTCTGATGGGGATTCAGAATTGCATCTGACCATCAGACGAAGATCATTGAAGGATGATCAATCCAGCTGATCAATAGTCAAATATTTATTATTTGCTTATTCTTAGCCTCTTCAAGTCCAGTCCAGCCTCGGCCGGTCAACAAGAATCACCAATAAACCCAATAAATTTCCCCACTTGCCCTTCCTTACAAAGGGGTCCACAGCCGCTAGTCCCTCTCCATCGCCGCCGGCCAGAAGAAGCGCTTGGAATCCCGTGGCCGAATAATAAACGTCGCTCCATCAATACTGCCATACCACTACTACTATCACCCTTCTCAACCTCACACACACTTTTGTCTCTCCACCTCCTCCTCCACCTCTGCCTTGCTGCTGCTGCATCCTCTGAACTCTCGTGAGGGTTCAATTGTCTCCACCGTCCCCCCTCCGCCTGTCCAATTCGCCATGGCTGAACTCGCTACTCCCTCCGCCGCCCAGATCGGCACTTCTGGCGCTGCAAAGACCGCTCCCAAGGGAAATCCCGTCGTCAAGCCCGAGAAGCCTGATGAGGAGGCCTACAAGGCCGAGCTGGCCAAGGCTGAGAAGGAGCTCAAGTCCTCCGAGGAGCGCATGGTATGTCTCGAGTCCATCCGTCGCCGGCACCGGGAATTCGCATTGCAACTCGGATAGCTGCATTGAGTCAGGATCGAGGTCTTTCAACCCACTAACACCCTTCGCAGAGGAACATCAAGGCCAAGCTCGACCTCGCCCGCCCCAACAACAAGGACTCGCCCTCTTCCAAGCGCCAGCAAGAGCTCCGCGCCGAGCTCGGCCAAATCCGCACTCAGCAGCAGTCCAGCAAGTCCTCCCGCGGCCAGGTCATGGACAAGGTCAAGCGCCTGGACGAGACCCTCAAGTCGCGCATCGCCGAGCAAAAGGCCGCCCGCGGCAAGGTTCCCTACAAGTCCGTCGACGAGATCGACCAGCAGATCGCTCGCCTGCAAAAGTCCGTCGACGCCGGCACCATGAAGATCGTCGACGAGAAGAAGGCCCTGGCCGACATCTCCCAGCTCAACAGGCAGAAGAAGGGCTTCGCCGGTTTCGACCAGGCGCAGAAGGGCATTGACGAGGTCAAGGCGCAGATCGCCGAGCTCAAGAAGACCATGGACGACCCCGCGGTCCGCGCCATGAGCGACCGCTACACCGAGATCACCACCGAGCTCGACAAGATCAAGGCCGAGCAGGACGAGGTCTACAAGAACCTGAACTCGCTCCGCGACGAGCGCACCAAGGCCCACGAGGAGCAGCAGAAGAAGTACACCGCCGTCAAGGAGATCAAGGACAAGTACTACACCGCCCGCCGCGCCGCCGTCGAGTACGAGCGCGAGGCCCGCCGCATTCGCGACGAGAAGCGCCGCGCCGAGAACGACGCCTACCACCGCGGCCGCAGACAGGAGGCCGCCAAGGAGAAGCTTGACGAGGCCAGCGCTCCCGCCTACCAGGACGAGATCCGCCTCACCCAGGCCCTGCTCGCCCACTTCGACCCATCATCCGTCAGCAAGCCCGAGGCCGCCGGCCCCGGCAAGTTCGCCGCCACCGCCAGCCGCACCGTCGAGAGCACTGGCATCAAGGGCACCGCGCTCAAGAGCAAGAAGGACAACGACGAGGACTTCATGCCCGCCACCGCCGGCAAGAAGAAGAAGGGCGGCAACCGCGGCACCGCCTCCCCCGCCCCCGAGGGCAAGTTCAACCTCGACATCGGCACCATCGAGAACCTGGCCCGCATCGGCGTCGACCCGCCCATGCAGCAGAGCGACGTCCCCGCCGTCGCCGACAAGCTGAAGGAGAAGCTCGCTTTCTGGAAGGAGAACCAGGAGAGCAAGACTAAGGAGGTAAGACTTGACATCACGCCCACTCCGCTGCAAATTTTCAATCACTAACACTTTGTTCCAATTTAGAACGTCGCCAAAGCGCAAGCCGAAATCGACCGCCTCGAAGCCGAATCCGAAGCCGCCCATGGCACGACCGAGAACGGGCGCAAGCCCGCGGCCGAGAAGCAAGGCGCCAACGGCGACGCCAGCGCGGGCGCCGAGCTCGCCCAGGAAAAGGACGCCGCCGCCGACGCCGCTGCCGACCTTGAGAAGGCCAGCATCGAGGACAAGCAGCAGCCGGACGTCGCGGCTTCTTCGTAGAGTGGGGAGGTGGCGGGGTGTCGGATGAGAGGGGAACATGAGAGGAGGGATTCGGTCACGGGTTGATGTTTTCTTGTTAGGAGAAAGCAGGGGATGTGTGTCCTGCTTGCTGCCAGACAATGGCAATTTTGGAGAGAAAGAAACCTCAGACTCGACATGATGGGGCATCTTGACCTCTTCCGAGAAACGAGAGAGAAAAGCCGACGGTCAGAAGTCTTCGGTTGGCACCTCTTTGGAGAGCGCGATGATTGCGAGAGCCGGAGCGGGATCATCCATCTATTTCCCTTGTCAATTTTTTTTCTTTACTCAGTTGGTTTGATGATGCATTTACTTGGTTTCTTGCTTAGGGAATTTGTGTTTTCTAGCGAAAAATTTCTTCGGCCAAATATCTTTTATTCTACAAAAAGCGATTGGCGTGTTCTTGTTTACCTGCTCCTAAACCTTCCTATCTCCCATCACTTCTGGTCAAATTTCGACCAACACCCCCAATGATTGAGTCTCTTCTTCTTCTCCCACCTCCGGCTTGTCCCATTTGTGAAGCATCATTGATCGCTATCATCACAGAACCAGCAGGCGGACGCTTTTGCTATCTTATTTTTTGCTAATTTGCTGTTCTCTTGTCTGTTCACACCCGTGATGGATCTCCCATCTCCCCTCTTTTCTCCCTCTTGTCTATCGTATCAATATCTCGCTGTTCGCTTTTTTCCTGTTTTCACATGGCCAGGCACGGGCATGAAGTTACTGCTGTCTTGGGTGAGGTACGTGGGGTTCCATGCTTGCCTCCTTGTTGCTTTCGAATGCAAAGGCATGACCTACAGGCGTCTTATGGAGATCATTGCAAAGTGTACGGTCGAGGCCCGGGTTCGGAGACATGAACGAGTTGATGGGACTGGTTGATTCATTTGATTTGATTGACTGGTTTCCCCCCATTTCCTGTTCGTATCGTACACATACGACCCTGTCCACTTGCCAAGTAGTCGGATTGTGATTGCCTTGGAAAGGAGAGCGATTCAGAGTCGCCGCCATCTATTTCATACACATCCTGCCCTCCCCTCCCCTCCCCATCCTTTCCCTTCCGAAAAAAAAAAAAAACCGCCCAGGCCAGCTTTCAACCTCACATCATGAACCCCTCCCTTCTAAAGCGCCTTGACGTCCCGAAAGAACCCATTCCCCCTCAACCCCTCACACCCCACCACCAACTCCCTCATCCTCTCCACCTGCGCCTCCTTCCCCAACCCCTCCCTCTCCACCTCTTCTTTCCACTGCTGCAGAACCGCTTTGAGGAGTTTGCTCCCTTCCTCCACGTCCGCTTTGCTCGCGGCAGCAGCAGCTGCATCGTCACTACTGTTGGCATTGCCCTGATGCGCGCCGGAGAAATCCTCCAGCTCGTCCGCCTTGCGCTTCGCCATTGCCACCACTTTCTGGGGGAAGCGCACGAGTTCCGCCACGTGGATGCCGAAGGACTGGTCGCTGATGCCCGGGACGACTTTGTAGAGGAGGGTGACTTCGCGGCGGCGTTTGTTGTCGTCATTGCTGCCGGCCATGGCGGCATCGCCGTCCGCGTCGCCAATGTGCGCGACCACGTGCAAATTCTTCACTTGCGGATACGTCTCGGTCAGCGCGGTGAGTTCGTGGAAATGCGTGGCGAACATGGCGAAGGCGCCGATTTCCTTCACGATGTGCTCGGAAATCGCCCAGGCCAGGCCGAAGCCGTCGTACGTGCTCGTGCCGCGCCCGAGTTCGTCGACGATCACGAGCGACTCCCGCGTCGCCGTCTTGAGGATGTTGGCCGTCTCCAGCATCTCCGCCATGAACGTGCTGACGCCCTTGAGCTGGCTGTCGCTGGCGCCGACGCGCGCCAGGATGCAGTCGAAGAGGGTGAGCTCGGCTTCTGCGCAGGGCACGAAGCAGCCGATCTGCGCCATTAGTGCGATCACGCCGATCTGCCGGATGTAGGTCGACTTTCCGCCCATGTTTGGGCCGGTGATGATGAGGAACTCGCTCTCGCCGCGCACGAGCGAGACGTCGTTGGTGATGAAGGAGACGTCGTCCTGCATCTCCATGCAGGGGTGGCGGGCTTCGGTGAGGACTGTGTTGCCCGTGCCGCGGGGGTGGAGTTTCGGACGCACGTAGGCCGTGGGAGCGTGCACGGAGACGTGGGCGAAGCTGACGATCACGTCGAGGTGGGCGAGCACGCCGGCCAGTTTCTCGATGACGGGGCAGTAGGAGGCGGCGACGTTGACGACTTCGCTGACGAGCCCGCTCTGCGTGCGGTTGTAGTTGTCTGACAGCTGGTCGAATTCGCGACGCATCTGGGTCATGGCCGTGGTCGTGAAGTAGACGCCGTTTTTCTGCGTCGAGATTTCCTGGTAGTTCTTCTTGTTGCGGATCGCGCTGGCTTCGTTCCTCGTCAGGCGGAGACACCAGCCGTGCGTTTTGTGGTTTTCGAGGAAAAGTTTCTTCTCCGTGTCCTGGTTCAGGTCGTCACCTGCTTTCCGATGCTCCTTCTCGAGGTTGTA